>SJXQ01003631.1:120362-173880 GCA_006408695.1 Aepyceros melampus | reverse complement strand
AGAATTGAGACACATGTACCCCAATGTTCATTGCAGCACTGTTTATAATAGCCAGGACATGGAAGCAACCTAGATGTCCACTAGTAGATGAATGGATAAGAAAGCAGTGGTACATATACACAATGGAGTATTACTCAGCCATTAAAATGAATACATTTGAATCAGTTCTAATGAGGTGGATGAAACTGGAGCCTATTATACAGAGTGAAGTAAGCCAGAAAGAAAAACACCAGTACTGTATACTAATGCATATATATGGAATTTAGAAAGATGGTAACGATAACCCTGTATGCGAGATAGCAAAAGAGACACAGATATATAGAACAGTCTTTTGGATTCTGTGGGAGAGGGAGAGGGTGGTATGATTTGGAAGAATGGCATTGAAACATGTATAATATCATATATGAAACAAATCGCCAGTCCAGGCTCGATGCATGATACTGGATGCTTGGGGCTGGTGCACTGGGATGACCCAGAGGGATGGTACGGGGAGGGAGGAGGGAGGGGGGTTCAGGATGGGGAACATGTGTATACCTGTGGTGGATTCATGTTGATGTATGGCAAAACCAATACAATATTGTAAAGTAATTAACCTCCAGTTAAAATAAATAAATTTATATTTAAAAAAATAAAAATTAAAGCAAAAAAAAAAAAGATTGAGGGAGGAATCTTTTAGTTCTTTCTTTTGTGACTAAAATTCTGCTCTTCCATTTTTGAGGGACTGTAAATATTGGCTACATTGGTTGTATTGTATAATACATCCCCGTGGCCTACCTCTTACTCCCCTGCGCCTATGTTGCCCCTCCAGTCCCTCTCTACATGGCAATCACTGGTTTGTTCTCAAAATATGTGAGAGTCTGCTTCTTTTTTATTATCCTCACTACTTTCTTGTATTTTGTAGATTCCACATATAAATGATATCACCATATTTGTCTTTCTCTGTCTGACTTACTTCACTTAGCACAATGCCCTCCAAGCCCATCCATGTTGCTGCAGGTGGCAAGATTTTGTTCTTTTTTATGGCTGAGAAGCATTCCATTGTATGTAGATTATTGGTTGGTTCCTTATCTTGGCAATTGTAAATAATGCTGCTCTGAACACAGAGGTGCACATACCTTTCAAATTAGTGAAGTTTTTAAAAAGATATATATCCAGGAGTGAAATAAGAAACATCTCTTTTTAATACTGACTTCTGCCCTGCTTCAGATTTCTAATTCCACAACTATTGAACACAGTAGTAATAATGATTTATAAATTATTTTTTACTCTCTGCTTGTTTATACCTTTCCATAAACTTCCACTCTCAAAGTACTTATGGGGTGATTAAGTACATGTAATATGTATTTGTAAAAATTCTTTTTTTTTCTGGGATAATTACCTAGCAAATGGCTCTGTTAAGGTACACTATTAAAAGGTGGTGTTTCATTGGAACATTTATTTAAAAACAAAAAACCTTGTCCTCAAAACTGTGCTCTACCATAAAGCTCTCATAGCTCATTTGGACAGCCTCTACCTTGCTTAGTTTGCAAGATTTGTTCTTATACACTAAAACATTAATAACACATAGTAAATTTCCACTCATTTGCAAGCCTTTCTTGTAGGTAATAATGTTTTTGCTCTATGATTTTAATTGCAAATTGTGTCCTTAGAACCTCTCTGTAAATATTTCCTTAGTAAAGTACTGCAAGAGAATATGCATCTATCTTACCAGTCAGTATAATATTTGCATTTAAGTAATATATGTGATAGAAGCAAGCAAATTTGCTGAAATTTTTTTGTTTTCACTATTTTTCTAGGAAGACCAGTCATACTAGGAGTCTTGATAATTTAATTCAAAGAGAAACTGCTCTTCTAAGGAAAAAGACCTGTGCCAGATGTGATACATGACTAGGTAACTAGATATTTAAGTTTGCTCAAGACAGTGGTGGTTGTTGCCAGATGTCTTGGCATAATTATTAATAGTCCTCTATTTCATTCATAAAGTATCTAGAGCTTGCACAGTAACTTATATAGTCATCCTATACACAACTACAGTATTTGAACAAGATTAATGACAAATCATATATGAAGGTCTACACTTTCAAATAGATCTCAGGCTTAAATCATAATAAATTTATCTAGAGTTAAGCATTTCTTGGAGAAAATATTTGTAAACCATATATCTGACAAAGGGTTAAAGTCCAAAACATATAAAGAAATAGTAAAACACCCAGCCGAAAAATAAAAATAGGCAAAGGAGATGAATAGGCTTTTTTTTTTTTTTTTCAAAAAAAGACACACAAATAGCCAAAAAGACATAAAAAAGATGTTCAACATCGCAAATAATCAGGGAAATGCAAATCAAAATCACAATAAGATATTACCTCCTCCTGTTAAGATAGTTATTATCAAAAATCAAAAGAAAAATGTTGGTCAGTATGTGGAGTAGAGGGAACATTTGTGCATTGTTGGAGGAAATGTAACTTGATACAGCCATTATGGGAAATAGTATGGAATTTCCACCAAACATTAAAAGTAGAATCACTATATGGTCCAAGAATCATACCAAAAGAAAATAAAATTCATATATCAGAGATATCTATATTCCCATGTTCACTGCAAAATTATTCATCGTCGCCAGACAATCTAAAGGATTTGTTAACAAATGAATGGATAAAATAAGGTGATCTACATATACAGCATATAAATTGCATATATATGCATATATACATGGGCTTCCCCTGTGGCTCAGTGGATAAAGAATTCACCTTCATTCAATGCATTATGTGCAGGAGACACGGTTTCCATTCCTGGGTTGGGCAGATTCCCTGGAGGAGGGCATGGCAACCCACTCCAAAATTCTTGCTGGAGAAGCCTGAGGGGTTACAGTCCATGGGGTTACAAAAAGTTAGACACAACTGAAGTGACAGCACACATGCCTGCATATATACATACATATATGCATATTCACAACTGAATATATATGTGATGAAATATATATATATATATATATATATATATATATATATGGCTTCCCTCATAGCTCAGCTGGTAAAGAATCCACCTACAATGCAGGAGACCCCAGTTTGATTCCTGGGTTGGGAAGATAGCTGGAAAAGGGAAAGGCTACCCACTCCAGTATTCTTGGGCTTCTCTTGTGGCTCAGCTGATAAAGAATCTGTCTGCAATGCAGGAGACCTGGGTTTGATCCCTGGGCTGTGAAGATCCCCTGGAGAAGGAAAAGGCTACCCACTCCAGTATTCTGGCCTGGAGAATTCCATGGACTGTATAGTCCATGGGGTCACAAAGAGTTGGACATGACTGAATGACTTTCACTTGCAGCTTTAATAATTTAATTATATATATATATAATATTATTCAGCCTTATAAAAAAGAAATCAGTTTATTGAAAATATTATCCTTTCCCCATTGTAAGTAAGTAAGTAAGTAAAGTCACTCAGTCGTGTCTGACTCTTTGTGACCCCATGGACTGCAGCCCACCAGGCTCCTCAGTCCATGAGATTCTCCAAGCAAGAATACTGGAGTGGGTTGCCATTTCCTTCTCCAGGGGATCTTCCCGACCCAGGGATCGAACCCGGGTCTCCCGCATTGGAGGCAGACGCTTTAACCTCTGAGCCACCTGGGAAGTCCTTCCCCATTGAATGGCCTTGATATCCTAGTTGAAAATCAACTGGCCTTAAATATGAGGTTATTTTGGGGCCTCTGTTTTATTCTATTGATGTATTTGTTTGCCCTTATGCTATATACTGTTTTTGTTTATTACTTTTTAACCTTTTATAGCTTTGTAGTAAGCTTTGAAATCAGAAAATGTGAGTTTTCTAATTTTGTTCTTTTTCAAGGATGTTTGACTATTTGGAGTCCTTTGAGATTCCACATGAAAATTAGGATAGGTTTTTCTTTTTAAAATTTATTTAATTGGAGGCTAATTACTTTACAATATTGTAGCGGTTTTTGGCCATACATGAATCAGCCATGGGTGTACATGTGTTACTCATCCTGAACCCCTCTCCCACCTCCCTCCCCATCCCATCCCTCAGGGTCATCCCAGTGCACTGGCGCTGAGCACTCTGTCTCATGCATTGAGCCTGGAATGGGTGATCTATTTCACATATGGTAATAAACATGTTTCAATGCTATTCTCTCAAATCATCTCACCCTCACCTTCTCCCACAGAGTCCAAAAGTCTGCTCTTTACATCTGTGTCTCTTTTGCTGTTTCACATATAGGGTCATCATTACCATCTTTCTAAATTCCATATATATATGCATTAATATATTGTATTGGTGTTTTTCTTTCTGACTTACTTCACTCTGTATAATAGGCTCCAGTTTCATCCACTTCATTAGAACTGATTCAAATGCATTCTTTTTTAATGGCTGAGTAATACTCCATTGTGTATATGTACCACAGCTTTCTTATCCATTCATCTGCTGATGGACATCTAGGTTGCCACCACATCCTGGCTGTTGTAAACAGTGCTGTACTGTAATGAACATTGGGGTACATGTGTCTCTTTCAATTCTGGTTTAGGATAGGTTTTTCTATTTCTGCAAAGAAATGCCACGGCAGACTGGATGGGAGGGGATTTCTGACTTACTTCACTCTGTATAATAGGCTCCAGTTTCATCCACTTCATTAGAACTGATTCAAATGCATTCTTTTTTAATGGCTGAGTAATACTCCATTGTGTATATGTACCACAGCTTTCTTATCCATTCATCTGCTGATGGACATCTAGGTTGCCACCACATCCTGGCTGTTGTAAACAGTGCTGTACTGTAATGAACATTGGGGTACATGTGTCTCTTTCAATTCTGGTTTAGGATAGGTTTTTCTATTTCTGCAAAGAAATGCCACTGGCAGACTGGATGGGAGGGGAGTTTAGGGGGGACAGTGGACATGTGTATAGGCATAGCTGAGTCCCTTTGCTGTTCACTTGAAATTATCACAGCATTGTTAATCTGCTATATGCAAATACAAAATAAAAAGTTTACACAGTAAATAGATGCCATTTGGATTCTGACAGGAATTTCATGGAATCTGTAGACTGATTTGGGTAATATTGTCATCTTAACAATATTAGGTGTTCCCTTACATACACACAGGATGTCTTTCCATTTATTTATGTTTCCTTTATTTTAGCAATGTTTTGTATTTTTCAGTGCAGCAAGTTTTTGCCTCCTGGTTAAATTTATTCTTTGGATACCATTGTATGGGGAGTTATTATCTTAATTTTTTAGGGGCTTGGCCATCTTACCGCACACACTGAGTAGTTTGTCAAACAATGAACAATTGAGAAAATATTTTCTCTATGTCACTGGACTGTCATAAAACAAAATCCCAAATGGTCATCATTTGAAATAATGGATGAAGTCAACCACAGTTCTTTTGATTTTTTTAAAAAAATAAGCTATTTTTGCCAAGGTAAGAAAACACTAAAAAGACCAGGCATTTTATGCATGATTTTATCTTCAACAGATAAATGCATCTTTGAAGAAATTATTCTTGTTGTATATAACCACCATATTAAAGGAGCTATTTTTTATATGACTCCAGTTAATTTTTTCCAGCTTCATGCATGCAATGAAAAGACTGAAGAACTAAATACACTTTGTGAATTAAATAAAAATAAGTTCAAGTCAAAAAAAAAAATCTATGTTTAAATGTTCGAATGTGGAAGAAGCAATTTATCATTGTGTGGAAGGTTAAACCACATGATCTCTTTAAATCATTCCAACTCTAAATTCTGCAATTTGAGAAATTGCCTTGTGTTGAACTGTTTGGGAGGATCCAATTATCCGTCTGGTCAGGACCTTTGTGAACCCAACAAAAATTATGCAAACTTGTAATGAGCATTAATAAGGAGTTGGGTAACCCCTTTATCGGGCATGAGGAAATTCATTTTAGTAACACTAGGGTGATGCAGTTGCCTTAATTGCCTGAGCAATGTCATTTAAAGTTAACCAAGTATGTATGAACATATAAGACACTGCACAGAAAATAAAGATGAACGAACCACATCCTACACTTACATTATTCACAGCAGGCTAAATATAGACCACCAGTTTCATGAATTTACTGCTTAGTTTTCAGTATAACTGTCAGAAACAAAAGGAAAATAATTACACCTTTAGTCAAATATGATTCTAGGATGTCTATTTCATACAATCCATGCAGTTTTCTTGACACAATTATGTGCATGTTTGCATACAAAGCAATTGGTTACAACAGTTTTTTTGTTAACTTTATGCACACAAATATAGTTCTGTTTATATAACACATATGCATAAATTAGTCATCAGTCTCTAAAATCTGATTATTGCATGAGTTATATTAGAATAACCATGTTTGGTATAATGAAATAATACTTTGTCAAAAATGATAACTCATTAAGAATAAATATAAAGTGAAGTCTGTCTCATGTAAAAGTTTAAGTATCCTTTGAAATCAACACCGAGTACGTGGTGGTGTTGGTGGTTTAGTTACTAAGTTGTGTCCAACTCCTGAGATCTCATGGACTGTAACCCGCCAGGCTCCTTTGTCCATGGGATTCTTCAGGTAAGAATACTGGAGTGGATTGCCATTCCCTTCTCCAACACCGAGTAGAGAAAGATGGAAAAAAATAGCAACGTGTGTTGATCTTACAAATTAGAAAATTCTAATTTTAATGAAGGCCAGTTTTTTTAATTCTTTCTTTCGTGGATTGTGTCTTTGGTATTTTATCCATAGAGGCCCAAGGTTATACAGGTTTTCACTTATGTTATCGTCCAAGAAGTTTATTTCTGTGTTGGCATTTAGGTGTAAGATACACATTGAGTTGCTTTTTGTGAAGGATGTAAAGTTTAAATTCATTTTTTGCCTGGGGATGACCTATTGTCACAGAGCTGTTTGTTGAAAAGACTTTGCTTCATTGTGTTTTCTTGGCTCCTTTGCCAAAGATCAGTTGACTATATTTATAGGCTTCTGGGTTCTTTATTCTTTTCTATTTAATTGTGACCAACTATTACCTGATGTAAACCTGAATTTCTTTCTTTTTTATACATTGTGTCTCTTTAGGACCACAGTGTTCTTATGGACTTAACCATGATCAGTTCAGTTCAGTTCAGTCCAGTCGCTCAGTCGTGTCCGACTCTTTGCGACTCCATGAATCGCAGCACGCCAGGCCTTCCTGTCCATCACCAACTGCCAGAGTTCTCTTAGACTTGCTTCCATCGAGTCAGTGATGCCATCCAACCATCTCATCCTCGGTCGTCTCCTTCTTCTCCTGTCCCCAATCCCTCCCAGCATCAAAGTCTTTTCCAATGAGTCAACTCTTCGCATGAGATGGCNATATAATTTAAATAAGCAGGGTGACAATATACAGCCTTGATGTACTCCTTTTCCTATTTGGAACCAGTCTGTTGTTCCATGTCCAGTTCTAACTGTTGCTTCCTGGCCTGCATACAGATATATGATTGGAATTTCGATTTCTTTCATGGTTATAACTTTAAATTTTTCTTTAAATTATGAAAGTATGCTAACATACTTACAAGAGACTTGGAAAATACAGAACAAGGTTACAAATAGTCCCACTATATATTACATTTTTTAAGTATAAATTAAGTTTTAATATCAAACTCTCAAAAATTAATTGAATATACAGAGTAGAAGGATATCGTGGGTTTTCCCAGGTAGCATTAGTCGTAAAGAACCTGCCTGCCAATGCAGGAGACATAAGAGATGTAGGTTCAGTCCCTGGCTTGGGAAGATCCCCTGGAGGAGGGAACGGCAACCCACTCCAGTATTCTTGCCTGGAGAATCCCATGGACAGAGGAGTCTGGCTGGCTACAGTCCATGGGGTACAAAAGAGTCGGATATGACTGAAACAACTCAGAATGCACACACATACAGAAGGATATAGTATATATTTAAAGATGTAAAATATTTAGAATAAGAGTGGCAGTCTCGGTCAATTGTGTGCTGATCAGCAAGTCTTGCCAAATTTAAGCTTATAGAAAAGGTCTTTCAGAAAGTTGAGAAAGCTTTTAATTATAGAAAGCATTCTAAAGAAACTACAGTGCAAAAGAGGAGATTTAAAGCCAAAATGGGAGCTGTCTCCAAATAAGAGAAGAGCTATTCTTTGGGAAAACAGAAGAGACTTTATCTATAATGCCTCAAGGGCAGAACTCAAGCCCCTGTGTGAAGCCACCAGTGTGGCTGATGGATTGTTTCAACAAGAGGAAGAGTCAAAATATCTGAAAATAGAATAGGCTGCTTTGCAAGATAGTGAATTGAAGGGATTTAAGAAGCAGACAGGAAATAGGATTAGATCGACTCTAACATTTATTCAAACTCGAGAATCTGTGCTTCTGTGAAGTTTAAGACCTGTACATTATCTGGTACATATTGTATTATGAAACAGAGTATTGAGACCAGCAACTGGCAGTATTTTCTTTATTCACACCCACAGGAATAAGTTAATAAGGTCATCACAGTGTAGGTATATTACTGCAATTTATTATGACTTTCTATATTGATGATTTGGGGAAAAAAGTTAAGTCCTAAGTCACAGATGGAGAGGGGAATGAGGACGGTCATGCATATATTGTTTGGAGAGATGACACTGTCAAAAAAGGCAGCTATAATTAGGTCATTTTACAAAGAATGCAAATCCTTGTTAATCTCATCCTCTCCTGTCTTTTCCTTTATTATTATAACCCATTATCATTTCCTACCTTCCTAGTCCCAATAACACAGCAGAATGGAAGGAATGTTTTGCTTTTCTCTGGTTATCTGCCCTTTCCTATTAAGCATAATAACATCTGATGTTTTAATCAAGCTTTGTTNAGGTCTTTCAGAAAGTTGAGAAAGCTTTTAATTATAGAAAGCATTCTAAAGAAACTACAGTGCAAAAGAGGAGATTTAAAGCCAAAATGGGAGCTGTCTCCAAATAAGAGAAGAGCTATTCTTTGGGAAAACAGAAGAGACTTTATCTATAATGCCTCAAGGGCAGAACTCAAGCCCCTGTGTGAAGCCACCAGTGTGGCTGATGGATTGTTTCAACAAGAGGAAGAGTCAAAATATCTGAAAATAGAATAGTCTGCTTTGCAAGATAGTGAATTGAAGGGATTTAAGAAGCAGACAGGAAATAGGATTAGATCGACTCTAACATTTATTCAAACTCGAGAATCTGTGCTTCTGTGAAGTTTAAGACCTGTACATTATCTGGTACATATTGTATTAATGAAACAGAGTATTGAGACCAGCAACTGGCAGTATTTTCTTTATTCACACCCACAGGAATAAGTTAATAAGGTCATCACAGTGTAGGTATATTACTGCAATTTATTATGACTTTCTATATTGATGATTTGGGGAAAAAAGTTAAGTCCTAAGTCACAGATGGAGAGGGGAATGAGGACGGTCATGCATATATTGTTTGGAGAGATGACACTGTCAAAAAAGGCAGCTATAATTAGGTCATTTTACAAAGAATGCAAATCCTTGTTAATCTCATCCTCTCCTGTCTTTTCCTTTATTATTATAACCCATTATCATTTCCTACCTTCCTAGTCCCAATAACACAGCAGAATGGAAGGAATGTTTTGCTTTTCTCTGGTTATCTGCCCTTTCCTATTAAGCATAATAACATCTGATGTTTTAATCAAGCTTTGTTTTATTCAACACATATTTCTTGAGCACATACTATGGGTCCAGAACTCTGCTAGGAATTTAGGCTACAGCAATGAATGAAATGGACAAACACTTGGCAGTTCTTATATTTAGGGGATGAGAGAGGGATAACATACACTAAGAAAACAGAATAAGTAGGGTAACTGATTTATATACTAGAAGGTGGTTAGTGCTTTAGCTATAAGACAAAGTTAATCAGGGTTAAGGCAGTCAGGAGGACAAGTACATTCTTGTGGGTGGTTTGTTGGGCAGCAGGTAGTAAGTAGTAAGCAGGGGCAGGTGTCACAGCAGGCCTTTTCCCACTGAAAAGATGAATTTTGAACAAAGACTTAAGGAGAAGGATTTAACCAAGCAGACCTCTAAGGGAAGAATACCCTGGGTGGAAGAAACAGTGGGGTCAAATGTTCTTTAAAATAGCCATTTTTGAAACTATAAATTTAATGTCCATTAAATTTACCATGAAATCTATAATGAAATAATGCAAATCTCTGCAATGAGAGTAGGAAAGGATCTCTGACTTTGCAGTCTTTGACAACCAAGAAGTTGTTCTTAAACTGATTCACAATATTACAAGCTCTTACTATATTTGGGTGGGTTCTTTGTTCTGACTTGGTCTGAGAGATGGCTTCTCCCTCTGACTCATTGGCCTACATGGTTAATGTTGATCATTTTTGTAAAGATAAATGAACTGACAGATAATTAAACTATAGACATGGACAAAATAAGCCCATACAAACATGGTATGATTACATGCATGAGTGCCAGTCGCTTCAGTCATGTCTGATTCTGTGACCCTGTGGACTGTAGCCTGCTAGGCTCCCCTGCCCTTAATTAATCATTGTGAACATGTCAAGTGATCAAATGGGAAATTTAAATAAATTTAAAGCTAAAGATTTAAGAGGAAAAATATACTAATGACTAGTGTTATTCACTAAGTCATGTCCAACTGTTTGGGACCCCATGGACTACAGCCCGCCAGGGTCCTCTGTCCATGGAATACACCAGGCAAGCATATTGAAATGGATTGCCATTTCCTTCTCCAGGGAATCTTTCTGAACAAGGGATTGAACTCAGGTCTCCTACATGGCAGGCAGACTCTTTATCTTCTGAGCCACGAGGTAAGCCCCCAAAAGACACTATGCTGTGCTGTGCTTAGTTAGTCATGTCCGACTCTGTGACCCCATAGACTGCAGTCCACCAGGCTCCTCAATTAAAGGCATGATTACATGCATGAGTGCCAGTTGCTTCAGTCGTGTCTGATTCTGTGACCCTGTGGACTGTAGCCTGCTAGGCTCCTCTGCCCTTAATAAATCATTGTGAACATGTCAAGTGGTCAAATAGGAAATTTAAATAAATTTAAAGCTAAAGATTTAAGAGGAAAAATATAGTAATGACTAGTGTTATTCACTAAGTCATGTCCAACTGTTTGGGACCCCATGGACTACAGCCCGCCAGGGTCCTCTGTCCATGGAATACACCAGGCAAGCATACTGGAATGGATTGCCATTTCCTTCTCCAGGGGATCTTTCTGAACAAGGGATTGAATTCAGGTCTCCTACATTGCAGGCAGACTCTTTATCTTCTGAGCCACCAGGTAAGCCCCCAAAAGACACTATGCTGTGCTGTGCTTAGTTAGTCATGTCCAATTCTGTGACCCCATAGACTGCAGTCCACCAGGCTCCTCTGCCCGTGGGATTTCCCAGGCAAGAATAGTGGAGTGGGTTGCCATGTCCTCCCCTAGGGGATCTCCCTAACTGAGGGATCGAACCCAGGTCTCCCACATTGCGGGCAGGTTCTTTACTATCTGAGTCACCAAGGAAGTCCAAGAATACTGGAGTGGGTAGCCTATCCCTTCTCCAGGGCATCTTCCTGAGCCAGGAATCGAACCAGGGTCTCCTGCACTGCAGGTGGATTCTTTACAGCCGAGCTACCAGGGAAGCCCACAATTCTAGGAATATCTGACAATGCACAGGTTCTTTACTATCTGAGTCACCAAGGAAGTCCAAGAATACTGGAGTGGGTAGCCTATCCCTTCTCCAGGGCATCTTCCTGAGCCAGGAATCGAACCAGGGTCTCCTGCACTGCAGGTGGATTCTTTACAGCCGAGCTACCAGGGAAGCCCACAATTCTAGGAATATCTGACAATGCACAGATATAACACAAGAACCTAGCAGGTATAAAATGAAGAACATAAAACTACAGTGAATAACTCACAGCTAAGAAAACTAGCAAGAGAACTGAGTATGGGAAAACTGTAATATTGAATTTAAATATATTGTGGTGACCTTTCTTATTATGTATTGGATTTTACAATGAATAAGAACCATGGAAAGCTTGCTATGGCTTGGATTTCATCCACATACAGTTTGGAATAACTTCTTATCTTTCCACTCTAATTTTCTCAGAGGCTATATATTATAGCTCTGCAGTTGAGTGCCAAAAAGGTGATTAAAATTCAACTAATAAAAAAAGAAAGAAATTTGGAAAATTTGGCCTGAAGAAAGAAGGCTGGGGAATGATTTGATTGCTCTTTATCAGATAATAGTAACAAGATTATTTCTATTTCCTCATACTATAGAGTAAGTGGAAGTCTATATTTTCTCTGTAATATTTTAAAGAAATACATACCTAATGTATTTTCAGATGGAGGCTGAAAGTGAAAGTCGCTCNTTTCAGAGGACAAGTCTTAACTTTTCAAGTTAATTATCATAAAATAGTTATTTTCAATAATACAGATTGGCTCTTCTAACAGGGTTGAGTGCGTGTGGGTGTGTGTTCAGTCGTGTCTGACTTTTTGCTACCCCCATGGATTGTAGCCTGCCAGCTTCCTCTGCCCATGGAGTTTTCCAGACAAGAATGTTGGAGAGGATTACCATTTTCTTCTCCAGGGCATAGACATCTGGCAAGCCCTCTAATCTGGTTACCAATGACTTAAGGAAAAATATCCTGAATAAGAAAATAGCTGTCTATATCTATACTTGTATCTATATTTATATAGCCATACATACATTTTACTTGTATGTATATATATATATTTATGGAGAAGGCAATGGCACCCCACTCCAGTACTCTTGCCTGGAAAATCCCATGGGTGGAGGAGCCTAGAAGGCTGCAGTCCATGGGGTTGAGGAGAGTGACTTCACTTTCACTTTTCACTTTCATGCATTGGAGAAGGAAATGGCAACCCACTCCAGTGTTCTTGCCTGGAGAATCCCAGGGACAGGGGAGCCTGGTGGGCTGCCAGCTATGGGGTCGCACAGGGTTGGACACGACTGAAGCGACTTAGCAGCAGCAGCAGCATATATATTTATATATGTGTGTCGTTGTGTACATATACATATACCTAAAGGTAGAAAGAAATGGAGTAATATAAAATGTATCTTTCCAATCAATAGCTTAAGAAAAAATATATTTTCAAATCCATTCATAGTCTTTTAAATTCAAATACCAAGAGCATGGAGACACATAGAGCTCACAATAGTAAAAATCTACTTCTGAGTAATAAACATACAAAAGCTGAATATTGTCTCCTGGATCAATGACATAAAAGTTAAAGGAACACTCCATTTTAAAAATATATGCTTGTTTTCTTCTTATTCCAAGGGAAATAGAGATCTGTATGTTTAAAAGAGGATGATAGCATTCAGATAATGTGGATTATAATTCTAATGGGATTCTGGAATGGTATATAAAATATCAGTAGTGAGGACCTTATTATTTAGGCTTAAGGTTGAATGGAAAAGAACTGACAGTGTAAAAGCTATTCCTAGAAGACTGTTGTCAAGGAATCATTTTGTATAGGTCAGTCGCTTATGCTGATAAATAACCTGATCTAAAGAAGGGGTAAAAAGTGTACAGTACCACCTACAAGTTGAATATAAAATATGATGGTTAATTTTTATTAAGTTTGTGACTATCCAATATTATGTTTAATACAATGGAAAGTAATCTTTTGAAAAAATTCACTTAAAAGAGTTTTATAAGAAAGAACATTGGCAAGGCTCAATATTTAAGACTTGTTCACTTAATCTGTGAAGCCCATAATTAAAAAATATTCAAAGATTAGGTATTTGCTTTTATTTTCTTACTGTAAGTAAGAGGTCAAATATTTTAAAAAGTGAACAATAGTGCTAAAAGTAGGTAATCTGAAGAGAGTAAAATCATATGTGAATAGACAATATTCTTATATTTTTAAAGTAAATTAATTATTCATATATAAGTGAGCTTCTAACTAAATTATCCAGATTTACAACACTTATTCATTATCATGTGACATTTTTCCTCTTTTCTTCCTTCTCTCCTTTCTTCTATAATTTATAATTTGCAGTGGGTTGACTGTGTTCCTCCAAAATTCATATATTAAAATCCTAATCTTTAATGTGATGATATTTGGGAGTGTAGACTTCTGGAAGTTATTAGATTATGAGGGTGGAACTTTCATGAATGGGATTAGTGCCCTCATCAAAGGAACACCAGAGAGCTAGCTCATTTTCTTCCTGCCATGTGAAAACATAACATGAAGTCCACAGCGTGCAACCAGAAGACTCTCATCAGAAGCTGACCACGCTGGCACCCTGATCAGACTTCCGGTCTCCAGAACTATGAGGAATAAAATCCCATTGTTTATAAACCATCCAACTTATGGCATTTGGTTGTGACAGCTTGAACTGAGTAAGATGTACTCATATTGAATGATTCCATTTACTAAAGATCAAAAGAAACGTAGCCAGTCTATGGTGTTAGAACTCAAGATAGTGGTCATCTTTGCGGGTCATGGGGGTTATGACTGAGAAGCCATGAGTAGAGCTTCTTGGATGTTGATATATTCCTATTCAATTGAACCTTTTAATTTAATTTTATAGGCAGAGGTTACAATAATGGATTGTTTTCATATAATTCCTTCAGCTATATAACTTTGACTCAACACTTTTATTTTTCTTGAGAGTCTACTATGTACCATACATTGAATCAGCATTTGGATTTAGGACATCACAGATCACAGAGACTGTCCCTAACATCAGGGATGGTACAATCTAGTAGTTAGAATGTCAACTAAACAGGTCACTACAAAACAGTAGGATCTGTGTACATGAGAAGCTATAGGAGTGGTCCCAGATTTGAATATTGTATGGAATTTAGCAAAAACTTTATGTTAAAACTTGAAATATTCATAAGATTTTTCCTTGAAAAGCAGATTGTAACCATGTTCCAATAACAGGAAATAACACGTACATGGGCCTAGAAATGAGAGACTGTGTTGATCTTTTAGCTAAATGAAATTTGTACAGACTTGCTTAAGACTTTAAGTGCTCAAGATATAGAAATACTCATTTTTTTTCTTCATTTGCAAGTACATTTGCAATTTCTTCTTAATGTATTTTATACATTGGAAATGTATAAGCCTTTTCTCTTCAACTGCTCTATTGATTAAATTGCAGGCTAAGCTAGTATAACAAAAAGACTCAAAATACAATGGCTTAAAGAGATAAAAATATATTTATTTCATATTTATTAGTCTGGACTTTGGTGGTGATTTAGAGCAAGGAGCATCTCTTTTTCTTGCTGTACCTCATGGCTTGTAGGATCTCAGTTTCCTGATCAGGGATTGAACCTGTGTCCCTTGCAGTGGAATCGCAGAGTCTTAACCACTGGACCTCCAGGGAAGTACAAGAAAGTAGCTCTGATTCCACAAGCTTTTCAGTGGTCTAGTTTCTTCTACCTTATTAGTCCCAGAATATGTCTTTATCTGCCTGTTTACCACTGATTCAGCTCCTTCTAGTTCACAGGAAGAAAGATAAAGATTGCAGCAAACAATTTTCTTTGGAGGAAATGATGCAGAGGTTTTATGCACCATTTTCCATTAGTAATCTCATGATCAGATGGTTACACTTAGCTGCAAGGGAGGCTAGAATGTGTTGCCTCTCTGAGGATGGCTCTGTGCTCAGCTAAAACTCTGAGAATAGAAGAACAGAATAACAAAAGAAGGGAAGAAGGGACTGGGGATTCACTAGCAGCCTATCACACTAGTCATTGTAAAGCCCCTTTGTGACTGTGAGACAATATCATGAATCAAACATGGGTCAATAGGTGAGAGATCCCGAGAGAACTTTTATATAAAGATTAAATGTTTCTATTTTATTTTAAGCTTGTTTGGAGTCATTTGTGGTTCACAAAGGTGTGTACATTTTCATTTTAGAAAAGTATACTATGGATACAGGTTAGGGAAACCACCAGAGGACAGGAGACCGATTTTGAACACTGACAGAAATCTAGCTGGTATATTATGGTGACCTGAGCTAAAGAAATTAGTAGTGAATACAAGGGGTCAAATGGAGAAGAAATACCCAGGGTGAAATGATTAAACACATGTTCATCAATAAAATTTGAAGGTAGAAAGTTTAGGGATAAACAATAATGACAAGTCTATCTAGGCTGGAAGAGTTGTGACACAGAAGGAGAGTGAAAAAGATGAGTTTAATGTTGAGCATGGAGAACTATAGTCACTGTGCTAATTACACAAAACTGTGGAAATGGATTTAGCCCAAAGGCATCTGTTCAGGACTTTGTTCTAGAGTGAAGAAGGGAACCTAGAATAAGATCCCAAGGCAAGTCATCACGTAAGGGTAGGCAGAGAAAGCAGAAGCTGTGTTCACTGACAACTATTTGCCAATAATTGATCAAATTCACCTAGACCCATTTACCAAATATCACTTCACAGAATAGTAAGTCATTGATTCTATACATACAATTCTCTATTTGTGCTTTGTTAAACTGAGTGCTAAAAATGTTGTCTTTGATGTACCCATGTTTCATAACTGTTTCATTCTGTTGGAGACATCCAGAGAATCAGTCTTTAATTGCTTAAAAAAAGGATATTGCTACTATGGTTTAGAATTACTTAGAAGGGAAGAAAACTAGGAGTGTCCTGTCATGTATTCAAATGGAGAGAGTGTTTCAAAGGGAAGTCAACGCTCAGTGTTCGCAATGACCTTGCGTGATGATGTAGCCTACCAGGCTCCTCTGTCCATGGGGTTTTCCAGGCAATAGTACTGGAGTGGATTGCCACTTCCTTCTCCAATCACGGAGAATATTACTTAATTCCTATCTACATTCTGGTATAGTCTCTGAGGCTACAATGAGATGTCCCTAAAAGCAACTTAGTTTAAGGACAAATGATGGATCTGGCCTTGGGAGCTCATAACCCTTTAATCTTTTGCCAGCCACCTTGGTCCACTGCCATTCGCTGTGCCAGGTCTCTCTGATCTGGAGTGAAATGGAATTCTGGGGAGACAGTCATTTTATCCATCTACATTAGGTGGTATTTGCAGCATTATATGAGTCTATGGGCTTCTATCTTACACTTACTTGTCAATTTTCAAATAAAACTCCACTTTTCACTACTTTCGCATTAAAAAAACATTCTTCCATCATTTCCGTGGGATTGTATTTCCAGCACGCCTCTTTCTGTTTTCTAAATCCATTTTTCTATCTGATATCCATTTACTTCTGCCTGAAACACTTCCTTAAACAATTCTAACAGTGTAGCCTGATGATGGCTCATCCTTGCAGGAAGCTTTTAAATGTCTGAAAATATCTTATTATGATTTTATTATAGAAATATACTTTCACTGAGTTTAAAATTGTAGGTTGAAAACTTTTCTCTTTCAGTTCTTTAAAGATGTTTTCTATTTTTTAGGCACTTTTTTTTCCCAAAAAGAAATCTATGCTGTCATTATCTTTGTATTTCCCTATGTAATATGTCTTTTTCTTTTAAATGCTTTGAGATTTCTTGGTTTTGAGCAATTTGATGTTGATTCATCTTGGTATCTTAATCTTCATATTTCTTTCACTAAAGGGCTGAGCTTCTTAGATCCATCTGTACAGGTTAATTTTTACTTTGCATAACAAGATGATGAGGAAGTCCTTATCTGATGATTGCCTCTTCTTTTGTGAAATAAGAGGTTGTTCATCTATTGTAAATGAGCTATAGTTGTGTGTCAGAAGTTTGAAGAGATGAAAAATACTTACTGTGAAAAATGTGAGGGTCTTGTGGATATTAGCAACTGCTAATGTGTAGTTTTCATTAGTCTCAAGCTTTTGTTATGTTCACAAGCAGTTTTCCCCTTTTTTGATGTGAGCATCAAGGAGACAGCTGGAAAAACGAAGACACAAAATTTGCCAGTTGAATGATGTTCTATGCAACTTATACTACAAAGGGAAGAAGGTGAACAGAAAAGGCAGTTGAATAACGAGGAGACATTTAAGGAGGTTAAAAATGATAGATTCAGAGGTGGTGAAGGAATGAGTATAGCTGCGCAACTTAGAGATTAGGAAGATTAGGAATCTGGGGACAAAATGTGGAATTAAGCACTTCACAGTTGCTCCAGCTCTGTGAGATGGCTTGATCCAGAATGCAGCCACGAGTGAGCAAGGCTAAAGGCGAGTGGAGATGGGCTGTGCAAGAAGTTAGAAGGCAGAGAATAGAAGAGATGACCCAGGGGTGATAGCACCCCATGTATTCACTGGTGCTTTGGGGTGAACAGAAAGTCAGAGCACCAGGCGCTACATTGTCATAAACGAGGTGGAGTTCTAGGAATTTAGTAGCTGGACGTGAAGGAAGAAAAGTAGACCGTGGTAGGGAGAGCTGGAGAGGCCCTGCGAGGCATCCTGGTTTTACAGGGCGGTGGGGAAGTAACAGGAAGAGAAATGGGAAGATGAGAGCACTAAGGCTCAACATCTCCAGGTAGGGATGTGGGACAAGGCTGAAGGAGCAGACTCACTGGAGGGTGGATCATCACTCAGATTGATGGAAAAGGAGGCCAAAAGAATCAGCATTGTTTATTGGTTAACATATATTCTGGGTGGATTGTGTCATAGCACAAATGAATGACAAAAAGAATGAAGAGGAAAAGAAATCCTATGGAGAAAAGTACTACTGAACAACTTATTATCATGCAGAGTTAAGAGGATGGCTGCAATTGGGAAAATAATTGAGGGACTATTCTATGAGAAAACATTTGATGTTTTAAAGTGTGCTAAGACACGGCTTCTATTAGATAGCAAGGGAGACGTTTCAGGGATGCTCCATCCAAATGTGAAAGCAACTGAAACCCACATTGGAATCAGTAAATTGAATGTATATTAAAAAATGGAAGAGAGAAAGGAGAAAAAATGGTAATAAATGTGAAAGAATACTAATTTCTTCAATTAGGTTGAAAGGGGTCTCTCTGCTCTAGAAAAAAAAATGTACCAGTAAAAACATCTTTAAAAAGCCTTGAATTACAAGGATGTAAGCACCTAAGTGAACTTCCCTTGAAGCTTAGTTGGTAAACAACTCTGCCTTTAATGCGGAGACCAGGGTTTGATCCCTGGGTCGGGAAGATTCCCTGGAGAAAGAAATGTCAACCCACTCCAGTATTCTTGCCTGGAGAATCCCATGGACAGAGGAGCCTGGTGGGCTACAGTCCACAGAATCACAAAGAGGCAGACACAACTTAGGACTAAACCACCCTCACTGAGCACCTAAGCAGAGAATCTGGTCACCCAGATTCTGCATGTATTCCCAATGTATGTAGGTTTGGCATTTTGGATGTTTTTATTTTTATGCATGCATTTTTGTATTTTAAAAATCCTGGTTAAAAAATAATCATTTAGTTTATGATTTAAAAACTCTTTATTTAAAAAATGAGTTGAAAAAAATGTCAAAATTGTAAGTAGGTTTCTATATAAATACTGAAAAAAAATTCTAGAAAACTGCATGTTTATTGTAGATTTTGTTCTGTAAAGAAAAAAAAAAGTTTTCTAAACAGTTCAGAGTTGTTGTTGGGTAGCTGTTGAAAGTTCCCTTTTCGAAATAAAAAAGAACAAACAGCACAAGTTATTAAGTGATGAAGTGGATGTGACTGAATAGTCTGTGAAAAGACCTCTTAGTGTTATGGGAAAGTATCTTTACCTAATAGAAATGTTAGCACTTCCTGGGCTCATTTATTGTTTGGGAGTGCACCAAAGTTTACTTCATTCCTATCAGATATCAAGGTCAACACTATTATTTTCAGTTAAATCCTACGGAGTTCTCATTGAACGTTAAGTAAAAGTCACCTTGTTTCACTGTAGCTACCATGGTGATACTAAGAAGGTGGAAAAGTCTAAAACTGAAGCCTTTAAAAAGGTTTGTTTATTTTACTGGATCTGATACAGAACAGCACTGACTTCCAAACTGAGACTTAGGGTGGTCTGAACACTGGGAATTCAACTCATATGCAAATAAACACTCCTCTGTAAATATCGGAATGGTGCCCTCCTCAGAAAGAAGCTCTTCAGAAAGAGCACTGAGAGCATTAGATAAGGGAAAATGTTTTGTATTATTTAAAAAGAGTAGAAAAATATGCTGGAGGACAGGAGTCTACAGGATCAATTGGAAATATTTAACCCTAAAAAAATCCAGGCATTTTTGGAAAAGAACCTGAGAATAGAAAATAATTGCATCAGACTTGTATGCTGTTAGTGGGTAAACTGGATGACCTAAAACACTTTTCACATCAGTTGTCATTTCTTGTAAGATTCTTTTATTTACAAAAATGGCAAGAGCAGTTTCCTGTCATTATTTTCAATGAGTTTATTCTATGAGTGAGAAATAACTATCCAAAAAGTGTTTGTAGGAGGAATTTAGAAGGGCTTCTAAGCACCCCCTCCCAATATACAATCCTCCTTTTTCAGTCAAGAATGTGGCAAAATACTATGTCAGAAGGGTCTGGAGGTTCTTACCTACCATTTGCTGGAATGTCAGATTTAATGTGGTCTGGCTGTCTTTCTCCTAAGATGTTCAACTCTCCTTTATTTTTAAACAGTTATATAATCTCATTAATTTCCTCAAATCCCTGTGAGCTATGATACTGATGTTATTCTCTTAAAAGTGAAAGAATTTGAGGCAGAATGACCGATGATGAAGTGGGAAAGAAAAAAAATGCTTATACAACCTCAGACAATTGGTGTGGACACTCAATTAAGGAAACTCAGCTTGCTCTTCTGTTTGAATGAGTCCCCTGGTGCTATCTCCAGTCTGTTTTAAAGGTCTCTGGGAATCCAGAGAAGCAAGCAATAACTGGAGATGTAGGTCAGCTCAGGAAAGAAAATGTTATTTACATGATTTCCTTTCTCCATATTTCTGTGAAGCTCTTTCTTCTTCCTAAATTTTAGCATGCTATAATTTATAGAGAAGAGGTAAAGACCAAATGGGAATTTGTAGATGGGCAGTACAGATAGGCAACTGGAAAGTTACCTATTTTCAGAAAAATTGGTTTTTAGTCTTGTTTTAGAGATAAAACAACTGAAGCTCAGAAGGAGACACCTTTCTTTCTTGGATCCCTAGTTTTATTGGACAGCATTTCATATGGGGGAAGGCATATGAGCTGAAGCCTAGATTAGTGAAAACAGGAAAAATAAAAAGAGAGGAAAGGAGTGTATGATTCAAAATAGAGTGACTGAAATTCTGTTTAGAAACTTTTTCCTATTTTTACTGAAATTCATTTTAACAAATGATAGATACTACTATTCATTATGTCACAGGTACTATTTTAAGAGCTTTACCCATATCAACTCATGTAATCTGCTTAAATTCCAGGCGGTAGCCATTTTAATTTCCCCCCACTTTACAGATGAGACAGAGGGAAATAAAACTATGCATCTTGTCTGAGGCTGAATGTAGAGCTACTTAGGCAACCTGGCTCCAGGACTTGCACTCTTAATGACTATGACATTTCTTTAATGCTCAAAGATTATTTCTCTATATTGCAATTAATATTGCTTCTAGTTTTGTGAGTGATGCACCAAAAAACACTGTGATATTGTCTCTGACAGCTCATGGGTTAAAGTATAGCTTGGCAGAAATCAAAGACATTCTCCGGGTGGTATCACCGATGTGGTTAGACTCGACTGCTCCACGTGAGCCACAGAGAAGAGGATCCAAAAGCATCTTGCCCATGGCAAATCAGCAGCTGTGATAATTTAATGTGGAAAGATTTTATCCACTATTTGGGCTTCTGGGACATAATGTGAGGTGGATATAGATAGATGGATAGACAGATAAATGAAAAATAGATAGGTAAATACATTTTGTCCCCCAAATTTATTTGGCAGGCATTCACATGAAAGCTCAAATCTTTCTATGATGAGTGAAAATGCTTTCATTTATCCATTCACCATTTTCTGAGCCAACTGTCCTTGGTTCAGTTGAAACAGTATTCAAACAAAACAATAGGGCACCACTTGCTCCTGGAGCCCCACAGATGTGCAGAGGCCACTTCTACTGAAAAAGGGAGGCAGAGGGCTGGTGTCCACCCATTTGGCTGCTGCTGCTGAGGGATTGAAAGGCATCTTTGTATACTGTCTGTATACAAGTATACTTTGTATACTGATCCCCACTGTCTTTGTGTTCATGGCCCCTGGGGGTCTCGTGGAGTTGCTTCTACTCGTGTGGGCTCTACTTTCTGATTCTTATTACAGGCATCTTACTGTTTTCCTCTTTATTACTCTCTGCTCTTAGTATTGTGTGTAGTTCATGTGCTTTCTGGGCCCCAGAAATTTAACTATTATAGCTATTTTTTAAAACTATCTTTCAATTATTTTCAGGATTTTGTGCCGAGGAAAGAGAACTCAGTATGCACTTGCTTCTCGTATTAAAAGTGTAAACTGGTATCTTCACTATTGAAAAATATTTTTGAAAAAATCCGACTTTGACACTGTGTTCAGACCCTGAAATGTTTTCCTTGGAATTTGTGTGTGTTAGTCAGTCAGTTGTGTTCCACTCTTTGTGAACCCATGGACTGTAGCCCTCTAGCCTCCTTTGTTCATGGAATTCTCCAAGCAAGATTACTGGAGTGGGTTGCCATTCCCTTCTCTAGAGAGTCTTCTAGAGAAGATTCTAGAACCCGGGGATTGAACCTGGGTCTCCTGCAGTGCAGGCAGATTATTTACCAAGTGAGTCACCAGGGAAGCCCTTGGAATCTATCACGGTACTTTCTTTTTTCACCCTTTGAATTGGTCATAAGAAATTTGAAGTCAATCTTGAGTACAATATATGATTAAATGGAATAAAAACATTTTGGGCAAAATACAAAGTTAACAAGTGGCATGGCTTGTATAGTCACGAACCAATATTGTTTTCGAAGGCAAAGTTAATGCTCAGCATATCAGAATCCTCTCTTATTTATCTGCTCATTTATTATATTTGTTTAATAAGCATTTTATTATGTGCCAAATATTTGCACGCATTCTTTAAGCATGCATGTTCCCTGATCATTTTGGAAAAATATTGCAATTGAATGTACAATCCCAAACAGAGAATCTTTATGTTTTCAGAATGTTCATGGATTACTTCTATCTGCCAGAAGCACCTGCATTCAAGGATAGTTTTTAGTTGTAATACTATCTCTAGACAAATACAGTGAGACATTTGTATTAACCTATTATTAACAAACTTACTTTCACAAAGCTATAATGAAATGATATACTCTGTAATTCTGAGACATTTTTCTTAATGCTACCAAAATCTTCAACCACATCTAGATTACAAGAATTATATAAATTTTGCTCCTTTGAAGTTGTCTCAGCTAAACATTAAACTGTTAAATTACTTATCCATGATGTCCAGTCGTTAAGTTGTGAATGTGTAGCTTCTTTTGTCTCTCACAGATTCTTTACTGGTGGGTTTGACAAATGCAAGGCTAAGACCTCAAGAGTTTCTATTCCATTTTTCTCAAGTGCTAAAATGGCATTTGTGGCCCTAATAGCCTGAAAATTCTGATAGCTGAGTCTTCTGCTTTTTCTACAGGAAAAAAATTATTCTGCTAATAATGTTCCCTATCTCACATGCTAGATATGGAATCCAGATGTACAGTACATGCAATAAATAACAGTAGTGTCTTAATAAGTTGATATTTAAAGAAATTATTTCTAAAGATACTGTCTTCTAAGAAACTTTTATAAAGAATATTCTCACTCATATTTCAAGTGATTTGCTAATAGAATTACGCATATATGTATGAATATGTTATGTGTGTATATAGAGTTTATATAAACTATGACTAATTAGCTCTGTACTAGAGTTTAATCTGCTTTTTCTACAGGAAAAAAATTATTCTGCTAATAATGTTCCCTATCTCACATGCTAGATATGGAATCCAGATGTACAGTACATGCAATAAATAACAGTAGTGTCTTAATAAGTTGATATTTAAGGAAATTATTTCTAAAGATACTGTCTTCTAAGAAACTTTTATAAAGAATATTCTCACTCATATTTCAAGTGATTTGCTAATAGAATTACGCATATATGTATGAATATGTTATGTGTGTATATAGAGTTTATATAAACTATGACTAATTAGCTCTGTACTAGAGTTTATATGTAAACATTTTACTCCTATTTTCACTATGGTTTGCTATAGAAAGTTGTTTAAAATATATATTAATTGGTTTTCTGTGATAATTTTGTACAAGTTTTCTTTTACACTGTTAACAAAACAGCTTACTCTTGATAAATGACTTACTCTTTATTTGATAAAGAATAACCTGAAAATAATAATGTACAGTTTTAACCACCTACTCATGGCAAAAAATTGAAAGAAATTCAATCTTAATCATCAATATAATAAGTAGAGTTCAACAATGCCGAAATCAAATAAATTATTTAGAAAAGTCATGTCTTATATGCACTTTCATAGTAAAAACAGAACAAACAAAAACATTTAGTAGCCAATCTGGACAACCACAGTAATTCCCTACTTTGCTAGGTCAGGTTTAAGATTCAGCAATCATCTCTTAACTTTCAAATAATTCTCAAATGTTGTACTTTAAAATTTCCAAGGACACTTCCAAGGATACTTTTACACTTAACCACTCAAATTCATGATTTCAATGCAAATTTGAAGTTACTAATCTATTTCTCAGCCATGAAATTAAATGATGCTTACTCCTTGGAAGAAAAGTTATGACCAACCTAGACAGCATATTGAAAAGCAGAGACATTACTTTGCCAACAAAGGTCCGTCTCGTCAAGGCTATGGTTTTTCCAGTGGTCATGTATGGATGCGAGAGTTGGACTGTGAAGAAAGCCGAGCACCAAAGAATTGATGCTTTTGAACTGTGGTGTTGGAGAAGACTCTAGAGAGTCCCTTGGACTGCAAGGAGATCCAACCAACCCATCCTAAAGGAGATCAGCCCTGGAATTTCTTTGGAGGGAATGATGCTAAAGCTGAAACTCCAGTACTTTGGCCACCTCATGGGAAGAGTTGACTCATTGGAAAAGACTCTGATGCTGGGAGGGATTTGGGGCAGGAGGAGAAGGGGACGATAGAGGATGAGATGGCTGGATGGCATCACTGACTCGATGGACGTGAGTCTGAGTGAACTCCGGGAGTTGGTGATGGACAGGGAAGCCTGGTGTGCTGCAGTTCATGGGGTCACAAAGAGTCGGACATGACTGAGCGACTGAACTGAACTGAACTGAATCTATTTCATAATATTTGCAACAATTTGAAGATCAATTTTTATCTTGTTCTTGGCTTGCATTATTTTTAATTTGCTTATGATATTAAACATTTACAAATAGTATTGCTAGCCAAAGGCCAATAGTATAAATGGGGTATTTCTCTTATTTCAGTGCAGCTATTGAACTATGGCCAACTTTAGTGAACATTTCCAAGGAACTGTATGTAACAGAAAGTACTACTTGGATTCTTTGTTTTCCCTAGTGTTAGTGGACAGTGTCAAGATGTACAGGGCTTTTGAGACTCAGTTACTAGATTTTCTTAATTTGCATAGAAAGAGCACCCTTTTCTCAATACAAGACCTCCATTCCCCATGGGGGCTGAGATAGACTCTTCTGGAATAATGGAATGGCACCTTTTCCCATTTAGAGTCAGAGAGAAGGACTTAGAGCAAGGAGAGAGTGCAGTCCTCATGGAGACAGCCTGTCTCTTTGCCTTCCCTCCTGGTGGTGGCGGGGATAGGCAGTGGGGGTCCAGGAGGGTGTGGGAATAGGGGTGATGAGAGGAGGAGAGATGCAATCACCTGGCTTTCTTCCCTCAAGTTAAGGGACTGAGGCATCTAAGAATTATTCTGAAAGGGATAGGTTGCCATCCCTGCTGGAAAGCTGCTCGGCCCCAAGGCTGCTGGTTTGCCCCTGCTGGAGGAGTGACAGATGCAGAGAGATGGCACAATGGGATGCCAAGTCAGAGAGGAACGAAAGGACCACCCCTTGAGTTCTCAGGCTCTGGGGCAGGTGGAAGATGGCTCTGCTTGTGACACAGGCCCCAGCATGATGAAGTTGGAGGCTGGCATTCTGCATGGGACCACTATAGGAAGGGAATACTATTTTGCACGGGAACACTGTAAGCCCACCTGGGACTTCCCAGGTGGTTCTAGTGGTAAAGAATCCCACCCGCCAAGGCAGGAGAGGCAAGATAGGTGGGTTCAGTCCCTCGCTTGGGCAGGAAGATCCCCTGGAGTAGGAAGTGGCAACTACTCCAGTATTCTTGCCTGGAAAATTCCATGGACAGAGGAGCCTGGCAGGCAACAGTCCATGGGGCCACAAAGAGCCAGACATAACTGAGTGACTAAGCACTTTCGGATGACAAGGACACTGCCCCCTCAAAAGAATGGGCTGCCCAAAGAGACCTCCTGGGCATGCTCAGGATCTGGGGGGGCTGATTAAGATTGAGTCCCTAGCTGGACAAAGGGCCTCTTGAGTCCCCTGCTCTTCCTCAACAGACATGAATTAATCGAAGAGACAGCGATGTAACCATGGACAGTCTCCCAAGGAGAAATCTCTCTGCTCCAGTGCCTCATGGGTGAGTACAGGGAAGAGTGTGTGTGAGGGATGGGGATGAAGGCGGAAGAGCAGACCAAGAAAAGAACTTTGCTTTAAATCTCACAAGGTTGAGATTTTTAAATAAAAAAAGCAAAATCTTTAAAGCTAAAAATGAGAAACATTTAAGAAGTGGATTGATTTGTCTCTAAGAAGTTCAATACCCAGGGAAAGAAGGAATAAAACCAAAGTGGTAACGATTGTTAAAAAATTAAAAAACCACTCCAAATCATATACTTATTTTCAAGTGTAGACTGCTAAAACTGAAAGGATCTTAGAGACAACACCCTGCTCCTCTTTGAATGACTGCCCCATACTATCTGTTCAATAGATATTGCTAAACACATGAATCCTCCTAATTTACCAACAAATTAAGTATTTTCTCTAAATTCAGTTAGTAGGATGTGTCAGAATAAACACTGGAGCCATAATACTTGATTCTCAATTCAGTACTTTATTTGCTTACAATTAAGTTGTATCAAAATTTGGATATAAACACTGTTTAACTTACTTTTTAGATCTGAATGAAAATTCTACTTTAAAGACTTAAACTGTGACATTTTCTAAAATGACAGAGTCTTCTGGACTTTGTTTTTCAATCATTGTTAACTTGCATGGTTTAGTTAGAAAAACCCGGGGACCACACTGTATACTCCTGAAGAAAATCCAGTGTGTTGTTCAAGGCTTCTCTGACCCCCTGGCTGTGTATGATCAATGTCTTCTTAAGAAATAGCATCAGTTAACATGACAATGTGAAGATGTAGAAATTTCTGGATGGTTCATGTTTAGAAACATCAGCATTAAGAGTTCCTAAATGTCTATCACAGAACCTTGATCAAATTCAAATCTTACAGAGTGCAAAATAACTTTTCATTATATGGGGGGAATAGTATTGTAGTTTCTTGTTATGTTTTTGAAGAAAGGTAAGTAAACATATTAAGTAAATGGGACTTAAGTATCATCCTGCTGGTGAAGAGAACAAGTCAGAAAGACAACAATACAACTGAACAGTCTTTGATGATATTAGCAAAAATATTTGGCAAGCCAAACTTTCAGGGTCTTAGAGATACTGATGATGAATGATTGACACATCAAAATATTGCCTTCTGCACTTCCGTTTTTGCAGAAAACCATAACCATGGACACTACAAACCCCTTATATGGATACTGACAAACCCCTGATATGTATCCAGCAAAACAAATGGTGTGATATGTCTGTCATGATCATGGCTACTACTTTCTAGGACTAACCTAGAAGGAGTTCGTGATATGGCAAATTTGAAATGATGGCATATTGTGTGATCTCTTTAGCATGCCCTCTGCTGACAACAACCTGTGCAGATGTCTACATGCTGTTCTGGCAATGGTGAGTCAGTTGCAGTTGTAGCAAGGGTTATACCATGGATAGCTAACAATATACATGACGCATACACTTGTGAATTTTATAGATTAAATCCTACCTTTTAGGAAGCATTTATTATCACAAATAAAATAAAATGATAGTAAATTTCAGTAATAGATGATGTCGACAATTTTAACCAGTTTGCTAGAATGATTTAATTGCAAGGCCATTCTCAAAGCTATATTATGCAAGAGGATGGAGGAAATTTTTCCAATATAAAAAATATATTTTCTTGTAAATGGAAACCCTCAGAAGGAAAAGTCGATTTTAAAAATAAATTTCTAGAACATATAATACAAAATCAAATTTCATGTGATTTGTTCTCATGACTGATTTAAATACTTAAGAGTTCCAATCCAGCCACTTTATTTATGAGCCTTCTGTTCTATGGAAACCCCAGGAGATAGCAGATGTTATTTGGGAAAAAGGCAAAATAAGCCCGTGTAGAGAGACAAAGCTTTCTCCAGCCATATAAAGTTCCTTCAAATAAAATTTTGGTCTAGTTCTCTCATTCTTATTTCTTCCAACTTTAGATGTATAGTGTCAGGAATGGCATCACTGCTAGTTGTGTGTCTGACACAGGTATCGAGGACCTTTCTCTTGGAAAATAGGTTTCAAGCATTTATCAAAAAGTAGAGAGTGAATAATAAAATGTTAGTATTTACTCTGTACCATATATTTTATTACTTGTGGTGCTTTACCTTTCAGGAAGCAGTGGAGAAGTCAGAGATAAGTTGGTGACAAATACATATGACTATTAATTATGAAAGCATCACTGTTGGGATGGTTATCAAGAACTTTCCAGGTGTCAAACTGTGTGCTAAAGAGTAGACATGGTTCCATTACTACAAGAAGCTGTATCATCCAAAAAGCAATATAAATAAGTGATAAGTGTCAGTCACTCATTCATGCCCAGTTCTTTGCGACCCCATAGACTGTAGCCCATCAGGCTTCTCTGTCCATGGAATTCTCCAGGCAAGAATGCTGGAGTGGTTGCCATTTTCTTCTCAAGGTGATCTTCCCAGCCCAGGGATTGAACCCTGGTCTCCTGCATTGCCAGCAAATTCTTTACTGTCTGAGCCACTAGGGAAGCCCCAATACAAGTCAATGGATCAGAAAATTAGTAACAGGTGATTGAGGGACTTCTTTGGTGGTCCAACGGTTAAGACTCAGTGCTTGCACTGCAGGGGGCATGGGTTCCATCCCTGGGTGGAGAACTAGGTTCCCACATGCCACAAGACATGGCCAGATAACAATAAATAAACAAAAACCAACTCTTTCAAAAAAATAAAACAATAGATTATTGAAGTGTAAATCTTATGAACAGACTGCATTGTTAGCTGAATCTATTCTGAAAGAAAGCAAGCATGTCCTCCCTTCGTACCACAGTTGACGGACAAAGCAAGGACTGGTCTGAATAAGATACAGTTGCAATGACCTTTTGTCACTATGTACTGAATGAAGATAACATGTAATGACAAATTCAACTTCAATGGTTTTAATCATTTGATTCTATATTTGAAAAATTGATATTGAGTACATTTTACATATCTAGCACTATGTTAGGTGCTAAGGATAGAATAATAAGGCTGAAAAAGCTTAAAACCTATGTGTGAGATAGAAAAATAAGTAAATAAATAAACGGTAAAATGCCAGGTACTAAGACGGGCTCTGCAGAGAAGTAACAGAATGTAATGAAGTAAATAGTGACCAGGAGGCAGCTTTAAGACTGAGTCGTGATGATCCTGAAACACGCTTAATTTGACACCTGAACAGTAAAGAGGAACAGCGGTGAATGGGACTTCCTGGAGGACTGGATGGTATAAAGACTGTAAGGTATGAAGATCCTAGAAAGTGAAAGTGAAGTTGCTCAGTTATGTCTGACTCTTTGCGACCCCACGGACTGTAGGCTACAAGACTCCTCAGTCCATGGAATTTTCCAGACAAGAGAACTGGAGTGGGTTGTCATTTCCTTCTCCAGGGAATCTTCCTGACCCATGGATCAAACCCGGGTCTCCTGCATTGCAGGCAGATGCTTTACCATCTGAGCCACAAGAGAAGGCCAAAATTTGAAAAGAAGAGCTGATAATTGATATTTGGACACTTTGATCTGTGTCAAACTCAGAGGTAGTTATTACTAACATCAGTTCGTAATACTTACATAAAGGTCTAAGTTATTTGGTTTGTTTTGTATAAGTAGGACTGTAGACTATTCTGTAAAGAAACAACAATTATTTTACAGTATGTTCTCTGAGCGAAGTTCTTTGTCCTGGGTATGTTTATGTAGTAGTGATAATATTCTTATATATAAAAAATAAACTCCAACTTTTCATCAAAGATAGGTTTGGTATGTGCTTAGTTCATTCTGGTGAGATGCTGAAAAATGATTTCAAATTGTACCCATAAGATCCACAGTTATAAAATGTTTCTTTTTTTAAATCATGATCTCAGCTCTGAACTTTTTATATGTAAACAGGGAATGTCCAATTCTCAAGTCCATAATTTCCTATTTCTAATAAGGTCAAGGAAATTTGGTTTGAATTTTCAAAGTAACTTGTTACATTTTGCATTTTTACTGTTAATCTGCTTATTACACCTGTTAACAATTAAGCAATGCCACTTTGATTTGCTCCATAATTTAAATAAGTTTACCCTCCTCACATAAAGCAAGGAAGTACTTCTCTCTAGTTATTCATCACATTCAATATCATCAAAGGTAAGCTTTGCATCACAGCATACTGAGATTTCAGTACATCCCACGGAGACTCTCACAAACACTGTCAATTCAAGCTGAGTTGAGAAGGCCTGGTAGCCCAGCCCCAGGCTCACTTGCTCCCCATCTGTGTGGCTTGCTTGCTGAAGTGGGGGAAAAATGGTACAACAAATCCCCTAGAAACACCTAGTATGAGGAAGACGGGCAGTGTGAGTTGTAAGAAACAGACAAGGGGTGAATGCTCATCAATGAGGCTGGGTGTGTCGTCAAGGGAACCATCCCCAAGGATTATACAGATATGATGAGGAGTTTGGATTTTATTATTAATTCAAAGGGATTCACTGCAGAGGTTTCATACAAAGAGAAACAAATTTTGATTTAGGCTTTAAAAAGATTGTTTTGGCTGCTTTGAGAAGAATAGTTTGTTGGAGGGACGAGTGGAAACAGAACCAGAATCGGGATGCTATTGCCATAATCGAGTTGAAACATGAGGGTAGGAGTAGAGATGTTGTTTTCAGCTGCAGAACAGTTGCTAAGTGAGATCTGTGGATGAATTAGATGTGGGTGATACAGGGAGAAGAGGGAAGAGGTATTAAGGATGGTTCTTAGACCTTTGGCTTGAGCAGCTTGGGATGGCTGTTCAGTTGAGTATAACAGGGAATTCAGGGAAGAAGCAGGATCAAAGGGTGGGTTTTGAAACAGAGATGACAGATATACAGTTGAACATATAAATAATAAAATGAAGAGATGATGAAAGAGCTGGAGAAATAGCTTTGAGAGTCATGTCCAGATAGATGATATGCAAAGCTTTAGCACTGGATATTATTTAAAGAGAAAGTGATACAGGCAAGCAAAAGTGGCATAGGACCATGACTGGGGCCACTTCAACATTTAGTAGTTAAGTAGAAGTGGATGCAGCCAGCAAAGGAGTTGAGTGGCACACCCCTTCTCTCTTCACTTTTCCCCAATTGCATTGTGATATCACTTTGGGTCTTGGCCCAGGAGTGGGAAGACCCTACTTCTAATTGCAACTTATCAAGGTTCAAGCTCACTCACAAGATCACCGCTCATGAATTTTCCACAGTTGTGTAATGTTTTAGCTCTTGGTTTCTCTCCATTACTAATGGTTTTCATGTTATCTTCTAGTTTGTCTTGCCTCCTACTCTGGTCATGATCACAACAATACCTTTATCAGAAATGGAAACTTCCTGACTCCCGAATTTCTCCTGTGCAGCCCCTGAGTCCTCAGCTCTGGGTGAGTTTTATCACTTGATTTCACTGTTCCTAAACTGATGAGCATTCCTGCAGTTAATTCATAAAGGCATCTTGGAGCATTCATACCAATGCATGGTATCTGAACATAACTGATGAACTTGAGGTGTGAGCTCTGTCCATTTCTAGGCAGTTTTCTATTTCCCTCTTATCAGTTAGTTGTCAATGCTACCAGTCAATGCCATTTTCCAAAGATACATCCACTATTTTCTAGCTCCATCTCAATTACCTGTTCTCTCACTCTCGGAAGAAGATATTGCTTCTGTTTTAATCTGATCATGACAACATTTCTTCTGACTCTTATAACTTTTTGTGTCTTCCATTCAAATCCTTCCATTCTTTTGGTATTCTTTCTTTTTGACCAGTTTCAATCCATGCACTTATATTTCCAATCTTTTATTTTTTCTTAGTAATGTGCTTTGTGAATGACTCTTGCAGATCTCATTTCTAGTGTGTATGTGTGTATACATATATATGTATGTATTTTTTGTACGAGTATTGCCACCCTCTGCCTGCAAACACAAGTAGTCCTTTCTCTTGAAATAATCTCTCCTTCAAGGCACCCTTCCTCATCTCTTGTCTTCCTTGCCACACATATTGAAAAAGTAGATTACAACTTGCTGCCTGCACTTCCTTGCCAACTTTCCACCTCCTGTCACTTCAGTCTCCCTCGTCTCCCTGAATCTACCCAGTTTTACATGTTTTCCTCCTCCTTCCTTTATGCACCTGGTGACCACCTTTGCCTTCCTTCTTGTTTCCCTTGTTTCCAGAACAGTAACCTGTATTTTCCACTTTTTCTTTCTTGCGCTTGATCTTACTTTTCTACATTCTATTCTGTTTTGCTGAAGTTTAACTGTGACTGTTGCTGTCGTCATCCTCCTCCTCTTTTCTCTGTTCACAATCTGTTCGCCCTCAAGGTCTCCTCTTCTCAGACCTCTTCTCTGTGGAGTGCTTATCTTGCATTCCCAGCTGTCAGATCTATTTCTATATTCTGCTGGATTTTTTTTTTCTAGTACATTAAACTGAACAGATATAAAAGTGAACTCATTCTATTTTCCCCAAACTAATTCTTTCTCTTGACTTTGAAATTTTGATTTATGACAGCATCATTCTTTCAGTGATTGGGGCCAGAGACTGTCGGAGACACAGTTGTGTTTTTTGCTGTTGCTCACACTTCCCAGTCATTTCACCAGCAAGTGGCCACTTTTTAAGATTCACAATCCTTTCATCTTTATCTCTGGATGTTGTCTTGCCTGTCTGTTACCTTTGCCAATTGCTAGTCCCTCTAGCTTGAATGTCTGCACTGCTTCCTGGGTTATATTTGATATTTCCATAGCTTCATGATATAATTTTTATATCCATTTCAATTTTTTTGCACATAACATAATTCTCCAAATCAAAATGGTTTCTATTTCATAACAAATTAAATTAAATACATCCAGTTCAAATTATGATTTCAGTTTTCCTTTCCGAGCTTACTTCCCATTACTTCTTTTGTGTGTGTGTATTTTCCATTCACATTACAATGTGCATCAAACTCTAAATACTACTTTTGTATTTTGAAACACACTCATTTGTTAATTTCTTATACAATTTCCTGTGTCTGGTACTTTTTGTTTTCTGTTTCTATTTACTGAAACTTTAAAAATGCCCTTCTGTGTGGAGCCCTCCCTGATTTCTCCTGACTTCTGAAACTGTAAGTGTTTGCCTTTCTTGAAAAAGCCACTTTCTAATGAAAAGCAAGGCAGAAACTAGAGATATGCTAACCAGTGATCATCTGATCTGGAAGGATAAATGGTAAAATCAAGGTCAACATCCACTGGACCATGGAAAATGCAAGAGAGTTCCAGAAAAACAGCTATTTCTGCTTTGTTGACTATGCCAAAGCCTTTGACTGTGGGGATCACAATAAACTGTGGAAAGTTCTGAAGGAGATGGGAATACCAGACCACCTGACCTGCCTCTTGAGAAACCTATATGCAGGTCAGGAAGCAACAGTTAGAACTGGACATGAACAACAGACTGGTTCCAAATAGGAAAAGGAGTACGTCAAAGCTGTATACTGTCACCCTACTTATTTAACCTCTATGCAGAGTATATCATGAGAAACACTGGGCTGGAAGAAACACAAGCTGGAATCAAGATTGCCAGGACAAATACCAATAACCTCAGATATGCAGATGACACCACCCTTATGGCAGAAAGTGAAGAGGAACTAAAGAGCCTCTTGATGAAAGTGAAAGAGGAGAGTGAAAAAGTTGGCTTAAAGCTCAATATTCAGAAAACAAAGATCATGGCATCTGGTCCCATCACTTCATGGGAAATAGATGGGGAAACAGTGGAAACAGTGTCAGACTTTATTTTTTGGGGCTCCAAAATCACTGCTGATAGTGATTGCAGCCATGAAATTAAAAAGACACTTACTCCTTGGAAGGAGGGTTATGACCAACCTAAATAGCATATTCAAAAGCAGAGACATTACTTTGCCAACAAAGGTCCGTCTAGTCAAGGTTATGGTTTTTCTAGTGGTCATGTATGGATGTGAGAGTTGGACTGTGAAGAAAGCTGAGCACCGAAGAATTGACACTTTTGAACTGTGATGTTGGAGAAGACTCTAGAGAGTCCCTTAGACTGCAAGGAGATCCAACCAGTCCATTCTGAAGGAGATCAGCCCTGGGATTTCTTTGGAGGGAATGATGCTAAAGCTGAAACTCCCATGCTTTGGCCACCTCATGTGAAGGGTTGACTCATTGGAAAAGACTCTGATGCTGGGAGGGATTGGGGGCAGGAGGAGAAGGGGATGACCGAGGATGAGATGGCTGGATGGCATCACCGACTCGATGGACGTGAGTTTGAGTGAACTCCGGGAGATGGTGATGGACAGGGAGGCCTGGCATGCTGCGATTCATGGGGTCACAAAGAGTCGGACACGACTGAGCGACTGAAATGAACTGAACTGAACTGAAGGTCAATTACTGATCTCTCAAACATAAGATGAGTGAGTGAACATCACTCTTGTGTCTGACTCTTTGTCACCCCATGGACTACCCAGTCCATGGAATTCTCCAGGCCAGAATACTAGAGTGGGTAGCCTTTCCCTCCTCCAGGGGATCTTCCCAACCCAGGAATCAAACTCAAGTCTCCTGCATGCAGGTGGATTCTTTACCAGGTGAGCCACAAGGGAAGCCCAAACATAAGAAACTAAATACTAAATGGGGGCAATTACTTCTACTGTATTGGGAATAAATATGAGAAAGCAGTAAACTAAATAATACAACAGAGATGATGTTGATGTCTTGTCTTGAGTCCTGTCATCCTTGTTTTCATCCCCCTGCCTCCCATTTTTATAATAATAAAGTAAAAAATTCTGATATCTTAATCTACCATCAGTGATCCATCATGACAGGGATTCTCACTGGTTGAGACAGGAATGGGTCAGTAGCATCTTCACAGCAGGGAACATATTCAAATCTTATTGAAGGTGTCATAGATTAAAAGTATGCAATCCCCTCTCCCCACACACCCTCAATTCTCCTCCCACCCCTCAAAAGTCAAAATACTCCCTAGGCACATTATCTTTTATACAAAATGAAAAACTTTGTTTGTTTTGGCTGGGCCACAAGGCATATGGGATCTTGGTTTCCCAACCAGGTATGAAACCTGAGTCCCCTTTTAACCACTGACCCACCAGGGAAGTCCTTGATAAACGTTTTGAAGGCAAGTATTAATCGTGATTGCATCTCCCAGATCACATCATATAGCATACATGTGTGCGTGCTCAGGTGCTCAGTTGTGTCTAACTCTTTGTGACCCTGTGGGCTGTAGCCCTCCAGGTTCCTCTGTTCATGAATTTTCCACTCAAGAATACTGGAGTGGGTTTCATTTCCCACTTCGAGGTCTCTTCCCGACCCAGGGATCAAGCCAGCGTCTCCTGTGTTTTTTGCACTGGCAGCATTCTTTACCACAGTGCCACCTGGGAAGCCCACATGGTACATAGTTGAGACTAAAGAAATTTCTATTATGATTGAATGAATAGGCAATTTGGATATAAAATAAAGCTCCACATAGTTTCCTTAATTACAGAATTAGGGTAATTTTTCCTACTTGAATATAAAGTAAGATCCTCTTCATTTATAAGGCTTGGGGGCAGACACCATAATTTCATACTTCTTCTGAGAATTATTTAACAAAATATCATATCCTTCTCTCTTACTTATTAGAATATTGAAGCCTGGAAAATCATAATTTTAATCATTGACAATGGAGTGTAGTTTTATTCCAGACACTAGAGTGCTCTAACTTTTAAATTACTTTTCTTTGGTGAATATAATGAGATCTTAAGGAGGGAAATGAAGAAAATATGAGTAAGTATAGTTGGTTGCTTAAAATTCTTATTAAAGGAAAATTTGTGCCTTATAAGGGTTGTTTTGTTAACAGACAAAATGATATATTTGACAAAATACCTTAGCCAATATTTCATTTTCTTTTTCAAAAAATTGATATCCATCAAAAGGCAAGTCTAGGAAAAAATATAAAAGAGACTTATCTTAAATGACATGTTATTAAGGAAATATTAATAAAAAGTATCTATGAACTTGTTTCAAGCCCCAATATTTAATAAAAATATCCCTCTTGACAAGCAAAATTTTATATTATTTCTAATCTCCGTTTAGACACATGCTAAAAAGTTATACTTCCTTGGTAGCTCAGTGGTAAAAAAAAGAAAAAAAAATCTACCTGCCAACACAGAAGACACAAGAGACTCAGGTTCAATACCTGGGTTGGGAAGATCCCCTGGAGAAGGAAATGGCTACTCACTTCAGTATTCCTGCCTGAAGAATCCCACAGACAGAAGAGCCTGGCAGGTTACAGTCCGTGGGGTTGCAAAAGGGTTGGACACTACTTAGCAACTGAACAACAACAAAACAACAAAGAGCGATACTAAAATAATATTAAATATTTGAGGTTCTACTCTGTATCAGGCGCTTTTCTTAGTATTTTATATTGTATACCTCATATTAATGGGTTATAAATGCTACCAAATGCTTTACTTATCTTATAGCTAATATCTCAACTTTCCAATGAAAATATTGTTATCTTCATTAGACATAATAAGACACTAAAACTCATATAAATTAGTGCCAGATTAGATATGAATATAAGTGTGCCTAAACTCTAAAGATTTTTATGTCCCACACAGACAGTATTTTCCAATCATACTGCAAGATGTGGTAAAGAATGTTGTGATAAGTCTTAAGTATTTTATTTCCTCTTTTGTTTTTCTGTATGTTTCAGTATAAGCCAAGTAAAAGTAGGGTTAATAAGAGATGACTTATGGTCCACCAATGAAGAAGCTTTCCTGTATAAACAATTATCCTGCTATTCACTTGAGTCTGAATACTTTTTAAAAAATGCTTCATACTCTCTCACAGACATACCATACACAAGTGCATGTGCAAATTGTGTTTTGCATAGTTAGAATTCCAAAAAGAGGGACAAGAAAACTGGACATCAGTATTTCTTAGAGACAGGAAAGCAATATTTAAAATCTCCAGCATAATACAATGGCACCCCCACTCCAGTACTCTTGCCTGGAAAATCCCATGGATGGAGAAGCCTGGTAGGCTGCAGTCCATGGGGTCGTGGAGAGTTGGACACGACTGAGCGACTTCACTTTCACTTTTCACTTTCGTGCATTGGAGAAGGAAATGGCAACCCACTCCAGTGTTCTTGCCTGGAGAATCCCAGGGAAGGGGGAGCCTGGTGGGCTGCCATCTGTGGGGTCACACAGAGTCGGACACGACTGAAGTGACTTAGCAGCAGCATAATACAAAAGTAGAATTTTTACTATTCAAGTGCTCTAAAATAAGAACATCCAAGAAGCTACTAAGTTTTACAAAACCACTTGAAGAAAACACTTGCTATGTGCTATCGCTTTATATACTGCATCTGAGTGGATCCATCTGGTATTAACAGATGTTTAGTTGCCAAAGAGAGGAATTATGGCTCATGATTTATGGTGAAATGATATTACATAAAGCCATACTTTATGTCATCATTCCTGAACTGATAATTATAACCATAAATTGGCCCAAGTCAAACAATGACTCTTCTGGAGAGGTCAATAAAGGAATCAATGTAGCAGATGTTTGCAGGGTTTGTCAAAAGAAGGCAAGGGATATTTCACGTGTCTTGGTCAACAGAAGTCATTCAGAATTCATGTTGTTCATTTAAATGATGTCTGCTCATCTGTCTTTGTATGTATTACATCATAAAATGGAACAAACTATTGGGGTCTATTGATAGGCCCCCCTGTGTTGTAGAGATCTAAAATTAGAGAATCCACTGTTTACACACATTTAAGACCACCCTGGGTGGATCCATTTAAACGTACAGATCTCATGGTCTTGCTTTTCTTTATTAGATTTTAGCACTAAATCGGTCACTATAACCCTATCTTAGTCCATTCGGGATGCTGAAACAAAAACAGTATAAACTGGGAGGCTTACAAGTAATAGAAACTTATTTCTCACAGTTCTGAAGGACAGGAAATCCAAGATCAAGCCACTAGCAGACCTGATCTCAGTGATGACCATCTTCTTACTAGAATGCCCCATGGTAGGAGGGAGGGATCTCTTTGAAACCTCTGTTTCAAGGGAATACTTGCCATCATGAGGAATACTTGCTTCATGACCAGATCACCTCCCAATTCCTAGTATCATTACATTGGGATTAAGATTTCAACATTTTAATTTTGGGAGGACACAAACCATAGTAGCTCAGACCATAGTAGTCTCTACATAAATAAGATTCATATAACATGATTAAATGAGTCAGGTGGAGGTTGTAGAAGTAACATAGAGAGATAAATAATTAACGATCCTACATCCACTATGAGTTTAGAAAATGAGGATAATAATAAGTGGCTCATAGATAAATGACATGCGCTGTTGGGATGCAAATACAGCCTCTATCTGAAGGCATTACTTGGCTAAACACAGAAAGAACAGAATATGTGGATAATGTTACATGATCTCTATGCATTTATTTTCCTAGCCACTAAGTAAAAGACAACTACTGATAGTTGAAACAGTTGAGCTGTTTCAAATCCTGAAAGATGATGCTATGAAAGTGCTGCACTCAATATGCCAGCAAATTTGGAAAACTCAGCAGTGGCCACAGGACTGGAAAAGGTCAGTTTTCATTCCAATCCCAAAGAAAGGCAATGCCAAAGAAGCTCCAACTACCGCACAATTGCACTCATCTCACATGCTAGTAAAGTAATGCTCAAAATTCTCCAAGCCAGGCTTCAGCAATACATGAACCGTGAACTTCCTGATGTTCAAGCTGGTTTTAGAAAAGACAGAGGAACCACAGATCAAATTGCCAACTTCCGCTGGATCATGGAAAAAGCAAGAGAATTCCAGAAAAACATCTATTTCTGCTTTGTTGACTATGCCAAAGCCTTTGACTGTGTGGATCACAATAAACTGTGGAAAATTCGGAAAAGATGGGAATACCAGACCACCTAACCTGCCTCTTAAGAAACCTATATGCAGGTCAGGAAGCAACAGTTAGAACTGGACATGGAACAACAGACTGGTTCCAAATAGGAAAAGGAGTACGTCAAGGCTGTATATTGTCACCCTGCTTATTTAACTTATATGCGGAGTACATCATGAGAAACGCTGGGCTGGAAGAAACACAAGCTGGAATCAAGATTGCCAGGAGAAATATCAATAACCTCAGATATGCAGATGACACCACCATTATGGCAGAAAGTGAAGAGGCACTAAAAAGCCTCTTGATGAAAGTGAAAGAGGAGAGTGAAAAAGTTGGCTTAAAGCTCAACATTCAGAAAACGAAGATCATGGCATCTGGCCCCATCACTTCATGGGAAATAGATGGGGAAACAGTAGAAACAGTGTCAGACTTTGTTTTTTTGGGCTCCAAAATCACTGCAGATGGTGACTGCAGCCATGAAATTAAAAGACGCTTACTCCTTGGAAGAAAAGTTATGACCAACCTAGATAGTATATTCAAAAGCAGAGACATTACTTTGCCGACTAAGGTCCGTCTAGTCAAGGCTATGGTTTTTCCTGTGGTCATGTATGGATGTGAGAGTTGGACTGTGAAGAAGGCTGAGCGCCGAAGAATTGATGCTTTTGAACTGTGGTGTTGGAGAAGACTCTTGAGAGTCCCTTGGACTGCAAGGAGATCCAACCAGTCCATTCTGAAGGAGATCAACCCTGGGATTTCTTTGGAAGGAATGATGCTAAAACTGAAGCTCCAGTACTTTGGCCACCTTATGCGAAGAGTTGACTCATTGGAAAAGACCCTGATGCTGGGAGGGATTGGGGGCAGGAGGAGAAGGGGAAGACAGAGGATGAGATGGCCGGATGGCATCACGGACTCGATGGACGTGAGTCTGAGTGAACTCTGGGAGTTGGTGATGGACAGGGAGGCCTGGGGTGCTGCGATTCATGGGGTCTCAAGGAGTCGGACACGACTGAGCGACTGAACTGAACTGAATTGATAGTTTATGGATTTTTAAAAAAGTATTAGTCTTATTTCAGAACAGTGGTTTTGAAAATGTATTCTTGAGGAATAATGATTCTGTAAGTTGTTATTCTAGTAAACATTAGGTGAGAACTGGATTCTGAGGATAAATATGTTTGAGAAAACATGGGTTAAAAAAGTGAAAGTGGTCTCTTGCAGGACTTAGAACTTTTAAAATTCTAGTGAGCGGGTGTGCGGGTTCTGGGTGTGAATGTGATCACTCCCATCCTGTCTCTCTTTGCTGAATGCAGCTTCAACAATAGGGCAGAATGCATGGAGCAGCTACTGGAGATTTCTTGAAAGTAAACAGTACCAGATGGATTGGGAAAGAAGGCTAGACTCAAAGTACCACTGAACTAGCTGGGAGTTTACCATTTTCATTCATTCTGTGACTACTGGCCTGAACAATGATGTGGACCCCGTAAGGGGACTTCTGTGTGGACTAAAGGAGGTCTAAGGGAAGTCCTCTAGTTTACATTTGAGTAGCAGGAAAGGGGTCCTCTGGCCATGCGCAATGGGGGCAGCAGGGCGGCAGTCATCTATGATTCTGAAGGAAAGGAAGCAGCCACTCCATTCAGAGAAGCTGTGGTCCAAGACGACAGGAATGAAATTATTATTTTTTTCTTCTGTCCTGCGAATATATTTAAGCTAAGTACTTAGCAGAGCAAGGTAAATCAAGTTCCAGCTTTTGGACCAAAGGCCCAAAACGGGGAGCCCTAAGGGTAAAAAAAAATACCAGGGTGATCACAGAACTCAGAGAAGTGACCCAGTAAAGTTGTTAATGAACTTTTGTGCTCAGTCGAGCTACACAGGCATGGATCTAATTGCACACAATGTGCCAAAGCCTTTGAGAACTGTAATAAGCAATAGACTCGCACTCAGGCTTCAGAATGGCCACAGGTGGTGCACGCATGGGACAGACTGTAAAACAGTTCAAAGACATCCAAAATAGAAATGACCCAGCAACAATAATCCACAGAAAGGACTGATTTAAATCGGTGGCTGGAAACCAAACTGCGTTTATGGTTGGCTTAAACAAAAATATCAACATTCTCTAGAGGATTAAAACGAGTCTCCAAACATAATGTTTAGAATGTCCAGGATACAGTCCAGACTTACTTGGCATACAATACCTACAAACCTTTTGATATGAATAGGGGAGGTTTTGGGGTTGGTAAAAAGAGTAGGTGGACTTTTTGCATTCTTATAAAGGCTCAATTTGTAAGTCAAGTTGTACTAATTCTCCTCGATTTGTAGGACAGCTGTTTTCAAATCCTCAAAGAGTTGGGTTGTAGCCTGAATAATATTAAGGGACTGACCCATCCATCCAACTACATTATCTTCAATTTGCTTTTTTATATCAAGAGAGTTCTTCAACTAAGACTGAAATCAAGATTCCTACATTCTAGAATTAGAGCTGTTAGTAAACATTTTCTTTTTCTCTGGGTACATGACTTCATTTAGCTTGGGGTGAAGGCCCACAGACATGTTCCTATCAGGTTCTGAATATCACCTTTCAAAATGGCCAACTCTGACCATGGAGCTGCTTTAAAAAAATCCTTTTAAGTATCTTGTTAAGTTTTAACCAGTACAAATAGTAGAAATTCATGGAAGCAGTGAATGAGCTTATGGGCCAAAGAGGCATTCCCCAAAAGAATTCAAAAGACACTACTCCTAAGATCCAGAGCCATTCCCCAAAACAGGGAAAAAAGACTTACATGATTCCCTTGAGAGATAGTAGGACCCTAACCACAAATGGAGTGGAACCCATACTTCTATCCAACCAAATTTTTGGACCCCCAACATGACAGGTGAGCTACCTGATACACAAAGACATGACATGCATGACAACCTGCATGTCCCAGGCAGGCAGAAAGCCAAGCCAAGCTCTCAGGACACAAAAGGAGCTAAACAAAAAGGCAACAGCCGTCCCTAGGAGAGAAAGGATCGGCAACCTTCTCAAAGGATTGGGTGGCCCAAAACCAAATGCACAGGAGTCTGGATTGAGAAAGGAGGAAACAGTGTGAAATTTTACCTTCCTGTCTTAATGGGACACCACAGATATCTGGGAGAGCTGACTTTGATAAGAATTCTCACCCTTTGCCAGCTCTGCCAGTTTTCCCAGGATCCCAGTTAGGCTCCAGAGAGAGTGGGATTTAAAGTGGAGAGTGTAACTCTGGTACCTTCCAGAATAAGATTTTCCTTTAATACTAATTTTAGTTTCCCTTTGACTATTTAACCAGTTGCTAGGGGATCCCATGGAGTTCCATCAACTGTGGGAAGAGCTCATATGGGGGCATATGCTGGTGTGGAAGAACCTTCGAGGACAATCTCTTTTCCTGTGTCCTGGTCAGTTGAAGCTGAAAGACCAATTTCTGGTCCAGTGTTTTGATGATGGAGCCCTGAAAGGGTGAACAGGGGAGGCAAGTGTTCTAGGTTTCTAGCCTTGGAGCTGTTGTGGTTGTTCAGGCCACTAAAGCGGGGGGACCCTTGTTTCAATCTTAGGGTCTCTTCAAAGTGCGAAGGCAATTCGGATAGAGGACCAGTAGGATGAACATCAAGTAAAGGAGGAGAGAGGGAGAACTAGGAGTCAGGTTGCTCTTAAATTTTTTTGTTTTAGGTCCCTCTTGCATCTTTTTCATTAGTCTTTGTAATAAAACTTTCAATGAAACTAGTTTGGAATCTTGAAGCCTACTGGAAGCCTCTGCATGCCAAGTAAAATATTCTCTTTGTTTACTTGGGGCAAACTCACTTTCAAGTGCACTTTTATTTATTTATTTATTTTTTTGGTGCTCTTTATTTTATTTTTTTACTTACAATACTGTATTGGTTTTGCCATACATTGCATGAATCCGCCACATGAATAATCTTATCTAATTGGGGTGTTTCCCATAATGGCTGTTGTAATTCTGGCCTGTCTTAGTAAAATTTTGCCATTTTTGTTGTTGATGTTATCTATAGCTTCCTGGAGAACAGTTCTTTGGCATAAAATAAGCAGATGTGCCAGAAGGTGGCACAGTCACCTCTTTGAAACCCAAGAATCCTATTTCTTCAGCTAAGTGTTGAGTCTTGGAGCCAAATTAATACTTGAAAGGGATGTACCACTGGGTTGGTAATTTTTGTGGGGCTTTATAGTATAAATCGTTGCATGAAATTTCCTTAAGGTTGGAGGGTGACCAGCCAGTTGACCTGGCCCATTCTGTGGCCAGCTTATTTGAGTATGAGAGTCTTGGATTCAGGTTCTGAGCCCTCCAACAGCTTTAAGTGCTCAATCTGTGTTCACCAATTTTACAACTTGGGTTTTCAAGATTCCCATTAGCAGGACATCTAATATTTCTTTCAGGGGATTTCTTTATGATGGTGGATGCCCTGATGGCTTTTATAGACTGACTTGTATGTACTTAGGATTTTATTGTCAAAACAGTCTGAATTTCTTTTCTTATTTTCCCAGTTTCCCAGCAGTTTATGTTATGGACCTAACTCTGAGGCTTTGTGAGTCCCCTAAGGACTGACACCCATTGTGAACTTTCCATACAACTCTCCTAGAACTTTGCTGGAATTTTTTAACAAACCCTAGGATGTTTTCAGAGCCCCAGAAACTTCCTGAGAAATAAGTAGATAAATATTTTTTTTAATAAAGGTTTTTGGATAAGAGAACATCATGCAAAGGAGCAGAACTCAAATCTGAGTGACTTACCCCAGCCCTCCAAAATGATGAGAGGAACTGTGAACTCAAAGAGATCTTGCCCAGGTGTCATAGGCTGTTAACAGTCAGATTTGAATGCCATTCTTCAAAACATTTACCAAAAACTGTTTTTTAAAAAATGGAAACAATTTAGGTGATACAAACATTAACACTTCATGAAGGGACAGTCTCCTATGGAAAACTGAAAAATGAAGTGGAAGGCAGGATACTCTTATAGGGTAAAGAATCAAGGAAAAGAAAGAGACAAATAGTAAATTTCCAATGGGGTGGAATCACAGAGTCAACCTTGTTTTGGGTGAGAAGGCCCAGAGTTGGTTTGGCATTGAGGGATTAGCTACCTGGACATGTGTTTCTGATCAAGGGGAGCATTTACAGGGACACAACAGTTTTCTAAATTCTGGTTTGCTGACCTGCCACCCCAAGCAGGAGCAGCTTTATCTTGGACTCAGAAAGTTATTTCAACACAGGTGAGTTGTCATACTCTCATTTGAAATGTGTGCTGAAGCTGTCAGGTAACTTGATCATCTGCTTTTCTAGGTGAATAAGGGTTTAAGTGGAATTCAACATTTGTTCAGGCATTAGTTTTACTGTCCATAAATAACAGAAAGACAACTGAGAAAAGGCAGGCCATGAGTGAGCCATAAATCTCCTGTTGGCTTTATGCCTAGGACTAATGAAGGGAAAAGGAGGTGGGCCAAAATGGACAATAATTCAAAAGGGGCAACTGCATGTCCTCTAATTGATTTTATTCATAGTGTTCATAACCCTGAGATATCAGAACTTGAGACCGAAATTGGGGTGGGTCAAGTCCAAAGCAGAGGTGTCACCTTGGGCATTATCCACATCAGCAACTTAGATAGAAAATAAATTACACACACCCAGACACACACACACACACACACACACACACACAGAGTAATTTCTTGATAGTGACATTGGCCTAGCCTAGCTGCAGCCAACTTCCTGTCTCTTACTAGCATATTGGCCCAAGAGTTGCAATCCAAGATTGATTGCACTTTCCTTTTTATGAGTCATGGTAGAAAAAAAGACATTTGAAAAACTACTCAATTTTTCTTGACACTCTCAAATAATTAGTTACTTCTCTACAGGAAAAAAAAAATTAAATCAATCAGAGGCAACTAATTGTATTTACTAACTCAACTAACTTACTTAGCTTTTAATCAAAAATGTATATTACTGCTTCATAATCTCTGATAATCTCGTAATACTTGCATATGATAGGGAAATAAACAAGAGCAGCTTTTCAGTTAAGGGCCATAACAGTTATTCTGTAAAGGACCTTTTTAAGCATATGTTTACTAGAAGAGAAAATGAAATGCACAATATTGTTTTTAACTCTTTATTTCCTTTAGTTTACAAAAGGTTTATAAATATTTTGCTCTATTTGTCACATACAGCATTTTGTGTTTCCTTCCTCTGTAGGTCTCCACAGATTCTTCCTTTTGTTTAGACAACACTGTGTAAAAGCAGATTTCAGGGCAGTCTGGCTTGGCAGTCGTATTTCATTCTTTCCTAATTTTAGTTCCCTAGTCTGCAAGGGTGTGTACATTTATATTTGTCGTTGTTCTTCAGTTGCTCAGCTGTGTCTGACTCTTTGCAACCCTATGCACTGCAGTGTGCCAGGCTTCCCTGTCCTTCACTATCTCCCAGAGTCTGCTCAAACTCAAGTCCATTGAGTCGATGATGCCAGCCAACCATCTCATCCTCTGTGCCCCTTCTCCTCCTGCCCTCAATCTTACCCATCATCAGGTGCTTTTCCAATGAGTTGGCTCTTTGCATCAGGTGGCCAAAGTACTGGAGCTTCAGATTCAGCATCTGTCTGCCAATGAATATTTAGGGTTAATTTCCTTTAGGATTGACTGGTTGGATCTCTTTGCAGTCCAAGGGACTCTCAAGAGTCTTCTTCAATACCACTGTTCAAAAGTATCAATTCTTTGGTGCTCAGCCTTCTTTATGGTCCAACTTTCACATCAGTACATGACTACTGGAAAAACCTTAGCTTTAACTATACCGGCCTGGAGAGAGAGGGTGTGTGTGTGTGTGTGTATATTTGTATGTATGTATATATATATGTGTGTGTGTGTGTCTCTGTGTGTATTTGTATATTAGCTGCTGAACAACAACAATGCAAGGGAACATATATGTGCTACACATATACAATGCAATATTGCTCAGCCAAAAAAGAACAAAAGCACATTTGTATAGATGTGGATAGACCTAGAGAGTGGCACACAGAGTGAGGTAAGTCAAAAAGAGAAAAACAAATATCATATATTAATACATGTATATGAAATCTAGAAAAATTGTGTAGATGGTCTTATTTGCAAAGCAAAAATAGAGCCATAGAAATAGAATAAATGTATGGATAGAAGGGATAAGGGCAGGAAGTGGGAGGAACTGGGAGATTGGGATTGTCACATATATACAATTGATACTATGAATAAAATACATAACTAATGAGAACCTATTGCATGGCACAGGGAACTCTACTTAATGCCCTGTGGTGATCTGAATGGGAAGGAACTCCAAAAGGGAGGGGATATATGTATATATATGGCTGATTCACTTTGCTGTTCAACAGAAACTATCATGACATAATAAAGAAACTATAAGTAAGTAAAGTCACTCAGTTGTGTCCGGCTCTTTGTGACCCCATGGACTGCAGCCCACCAGGCTCCTCAGTCCATGGGATTCTCCAGGCAAGAATATTGGAGTGGGTTGCCATTTCCTTCTCCAGGGGATCTTCCCGACCCAGGGATTGAACCTGGGTCTCCTGCATTGGAGGCAGACACTTTAACCTCTGAGCCACCAGGGAACTGGCTACACAGTACTATACTATACTATACTAAAGAAACTATACTCCAGTAAAAATTAATTTTAAAATAAGGTAGAAATAATCCCTGTCCTGCCTGACTACATCACAGAGTTATTGTGAGGATCCAATGAAATTATTGCACTTTGTAAATTAAGATACTATGAAAATGTGTCTTCATTTTGTCATTATGGTTTTACAACTCTTTCATAGTCTCGAGCATTCCATGCCTATCCAAATACCACTTTAATTAAAACTGCTTTGTCACAGTTTATTTCTATGTAAACTTTATGTTTATGCACTGTCCCTTTAATCTTGGTGTCTGGATGATTTCTTTAGGGGTTCACACTGATAGAATAAGGTGTGCAAATGGACATAGAAGATATCAAAGCATTATTACAGTTTTGTACACTACTTGTTCAATAAATATTCTTTACAGGAACCTGTAACCCCAGTGCAAGAGTGGATATGTCCACTCCCTGCTCCAAGCCTTCACTGGTTGTTTGATGCCCAGTAGAGAGTTCAGAGACAAGACCCTGGAGCAAGACCACCTGGGTCATATCCCAACTTGCAGAGTTTTCAGGTGTGTAATCTTGGACAAATGACCTAACCTTCTTTGCACTATATTCACCTGGTAAAATAAGGATGGGTATGCAGTAAGTGCTTAAAAAGCATTGTTGTTAAGTGGACACAGTGAAAATCTATGCAAGATTTTGCATGATTTGGCCACTACTTAACTCATCTTGATTTTCCTGTAACCCCTACTCCTCCAGATTCTTTCCACATATATATACACACACACACATTTTTAGCCCAGCCATAGCTGCTTTCATTAAATTCTTGGATCATGGAAATTGGACTACTTTACCCTGTCTTAACGCATTCATATTTGCCTTGTCATCTACTTGGACTGGTCTTTCCACTTCCTAATAACTACTTGTCTTTGAGAGTTCCTATAAAACACCACTTCCCTGGGGATGTCTTCCTTAATTTACAAGATTGGGTCAAGTCTTCCTGTTAGTTGTTAACTCAACTCCTTCTTTTTCAGAGAATTATCATAATTATCATGAAATAATTAATTTTGCAAGTCACTATCGTCTGTCCAACTAAAATTCTGTCTTATTTACTTCTGTATTCCTAGAACTTAGCATAGTGTCCAATAAATATTTGTGGAAGATATGAGAAAAAGACTAAGTAATCAAACCGCTGGACAATCTCAAAGGCTCAACTTTCATTAAAAAAGGCACATTTTAAAATGTCAAAGAAACATGGTTTAAAGAATATTTAAATTGTAAATACCAACTGAGATAATACATGAAAAAGTACCTTGTATCTAGTTAATACTATGCAAATTTAGAGGATTATTGTGATTACTATTATCCAGTATTCGATTTCCTTCAGACCAAAAGAAAAAGTTGCAGCCTATAAAATTTCCTATATAATTCACACTACCCAGAAATAATGGAGTCTGGGGAAAGGCTATTCTAAAGATGTCAACATACAAGTATAGTCTTAGAAAATGAGATTATTGTTCAGAATATTACTATAGCACACTTTGGAGGGAGCTTATTTGGATAATTATTAAATAATGTAACTCTAGGCTAAATTAGACTTGAATAAACTGATCAACCTCCCTTTCAAGACAGAGATTTGAACAAGTTTTCATTAACATATGCTATTTCCCAACTCACTTTCTCATTATCAAAGCCAATAAATGGGTCAGTTTGAGATTATTCTCAAAGGGTCTTTAGACAGGAATGGACCAGATCTGTTTATTACTTGACTTTCCAACTGTCGCCGAAAATATCCTTTGGTAATCAATGCATGACTAGCATTCTAGAACCTATTAAGAACAAAGAATTTGGAATCTGCTCTGCTCTAGGCTTCATTCCTAGTGGAACACTGTTAATTAATTTGTTAAGAAACCTTTTATATAAGGGACCTATTTAAAATATTCATTCCTCCTTGAAATTCAGCTCAAGTAAGAAGTTTGCCCTTCTAGATAAACCAAATTTCTCTGATTAGTCATGAGTTCTATACAATTCAACATATTTCCACTAGTTCTTTTTCTTTTGATACAATCTTGACTGACTATATCCACTAACTTACACAAATTTTCCATGAATATATAATTACCACTTGCTGAAATGTTTGCTCTATGCCCAGTGTAATTGCCCTGTGTCATAAACTGTCAAACCTTATATGGGGCTTTAAAATCAAGCAGACATATATCTATTCTAATTGAAAAACAAGGAAACACAGAAACTGACATAAACTCTGTACAATGCATCTTGTACATAGGTGGTAGGTCCAAGCTACAGACACCTGCCAAGTTTGCTTGAGGTTTAACAAAGCTTTAAGGAAACATAACAATTACTTTTTCTGACATGTAATAACCATTATATAAAATTATATGTTGTGATTTTTTTTTTTCTGAAGCATCAGGAAAGGGACATCATGGTGGTTTACTAGCTCTTAACTCCAGCAAGATTCTTCCCTTGTCTTCTTTTATATTGACTTGCCCTCAGAGATATGCCTCATTTCCAAGATGTGTGTATGCAACCAGCCAACTAAGTGGCAGCTGACACTGCAGAGCCAAGCAGATGCTGTCTGGAGGCAGAGCACTGAACTTTCCCCTTCCCCTTGCTTACAAATTAAAGAAAAATGGCAGGCGATCCTGGCAGAACAGAAAGACAAGGTGATTTGGGGTCAGTTGGTGGTAGGCTTGGATCGTAATTGCTCCATTCATGGTATGCTCAGTCACTCAGACTGACACTGCAGAGCCAAGCAGATGCTGTCTGGAGGCAGAGCACTGAACTTTCCCCTTCCCCTTGCTTACAAATTAAAGAAAAATGGCAGGCGATCCTGGCAGAACAGAAAGACAAGGTGATTTGGGGTCAGTTGGTGGTAGGCTTGGATCGTAATTGCTCCATTCATGGTATGCTCAGTCACTCAGTTGTATCTGACTCTTTGTGACCCTATGGACTGTAGCTCGCCAGGCTCTTCTGTTCATGGAATTTTCCAGGCAAGAATACTGTAGTGGGTTGCCATTTCCTACTCCAGGGGATCTTCCCCATCCCCTAGGGATCGAACCCACAACTCTAGCATCTCCTACATCGGTAGGCAGCTTCTTTACCACAGTGCCATCTGGGAAGCCACAATTACTCCACTAACTACCAATTAAATTACTTCTCTGTGCCTCAGAATCTTCTCATGTGAAATCCTGGTCATGCTGCTATGGGCATTACATGAAATCATGTCTGTGAATAGACAGCCAGAGAGTAGGTGATTTCAAGGAGTAGATATAGGTGTTGGTGCTGTTGCTAAGCATGCTGATATCCTTTTTACTCTCTTAGTGAGGTGAAATGAGTATGTAAGGGATTTTGTGACTCCAACATGGAATAAGCTAAAATAAAATCCTAATTCAAAACAAACCGATAAGCCAACCAGTAAGAATCCTAGTATCTTTTCAGTTATATGCCCTAAACTGGAGACTTAAAAATTATCATAAACCTAAACAGAGTATTAAAAAGCAGAGATATCACTTTGCTGACAAAGGGCCATGTAGTCAAAGATATGGTTTCTCTAGTAGTCATGTACGGATGTGAGAGTTGGACCATAAAGAAGGCTGAGCACCAAAGAATCGATGCTTTCATATTGTGGTGCTGGAGAAGACTTTTGAGAGTCCCTTGGACAGCAAGAAAATCAAACCAGTCACTCCTAAAGAAAAACAACCCTGAATATTCATTGAAAGAATTGATGGAGAAGCTGAAGCTCTGATACTTTGTCCACCTGATGTGAAGCACTGACTCATTGGAAAAGACCCTAATGCTGGGAAAGACTGAAGGGAAAAGGAGAAGGGGGCAACAGAGGGTAAGATGTTTAGATAGCATCATTGACTCAGTGGACATGAGTCTGAGCAAACCTCGGGAGATAGTGAAAGACAAGGAAGCCTGGCATGCTGCAGCCCACGGGGGTCACAAAGAGTTGGAAACAACTTAGCAACTGAACAACAACAACAATGCTGTTAAGTCCCTCTCGGCCTCCTGCCATGACCTGAGAGGGTGGCTAAAATACCCATCTCAGAAAAGGAGGCACAGACATAGAAAACAGAACGGAGAGGAGAGGGTGGGCAGGATTGAGAGAGTAGCACTGACGTATACACACTTGTTGGAGTTGTTTATTTCCTCAGTTGTGTCTGATACTTTTGTAATCCCATGGACTGTAGTCTGCCAGGCTTCCCTTTCCATGGGATTTCCCAAGCAAGAATACTGGACTGGGTTGCCATTTCCTTTTCCAGAAGATCTTCCTGACCCATGGATTGAACCCATGTCTCCTACATTGGAAGGCAGATTCTTTATTGCTGAGTCACCTGGGAAGCCCATATATACTACCATGCGTAAAACAGACAGCTAGTGGGAAGCTGCTGTATATCACAGGAAGCTCAGCTTGATGCTCTGTGATCCCCTAGAGGGGTGGGGTGGCATGGGGGACTGAGAGGGAGGCTGAGAGGGAGGGAATATATGTATGGCTGATTCATGTCCTTGTACAGCAGAAATAGCAATGTTGTAAAGCAATTATATTTCAATAAAATAAAAGAGAGACGTTAGATTTTTAAAAAGGCCAGACTGTCTAGTACACGTAGATACTCAGAACCTGTTACCTTCTTTTCACTCTCTCACATTTAAAATCATTTAGATAGAAAACATTTAGTGCTTAGTGGTATATATCTGCATTGTTTACCAGTTTCTACTACTAAGTACTACTGCTAATACTGTTCATGTTGTAATCACTTAATGTTATTATTAATAAAATCTGATTTTATACTAGCAATATCAGGGAGAGAAAAGTAAGCATAAAAACTATAAGATGCATAAATACCATAATAAAAGATAAATTCTTTTTTCCCCACCAAATGGCATCCTAAGCAAATCGCCACTGGGCTCAGATAAAATTCTAGAGCAACATATATATATTTTTTTCCCTGGAAATGGAGTTTTAATCACATAGACATGTATTAGTAAATGCAGAGGACATTCTAAACATAATTAAAGAAAATCACTTGGTCTGTTAATTCTATAGAAAAGAAATATGATCCTAAGTTATCTAAATTAGATTGATTTTCTTACTTAACAAAAGTAAAGAGTATTAATCTCTCAATGTGTTCAAGAAGAAAATGTTAGGTGAACTTTTTTAGTGACTCATTTTCCACAGATGGAGAGGGGGAAAAAAACCTTAGAAATGGAGTAGATTTTAAACATGAACAGAAAATTATCTGTCAAAACAAATACTTTCACATGACTTAAAAGGGACCTATTTAAAGGAATCATAAAGATTTCTGTCTAAAAGATTTTAATCTTAAACATACAGTATTAACATGTTTCACACCTTTTATTTCCATTATTACAAGCACCTTAGAGGTAAAATAAGATTATGCCTAAGTAATTTGTTTTCATCTTTGCTGCCACAGAATTCATATGGGGATTTTTGATGGGCAAATTAGTCAAATACAGAAAAATGAATAAAATGGAAATTAAGGGCCAGTGCAATAAAGCGAAGTTGTAAAATGACTAAAGCTTTTACAAAGTAAAATAGTGCATGCTCATCATTTAAAAACAACACAGTACAGAAATATAGAAAGGGAAAATCTTCCACAGTCCCACATCCCCTTGCACTGCTTTGGCGGGGGACAGTCATTATTAAGAGCATATTTATAGTGCTTCAAAACATTTGACATGCAAGCAAGTATATAAAATATCTTTTACACAAATGGGTGTACATAATATTCCTCACCTTTTAAACTTTTCAATATGTTTTGGAAAATGTTTCCATCAGACATAGACCCTAGCTTCTATTAATCATGCCTAGTTTTCTATTTGATAGATTTGTCATAGTTTGTTTAGCTAATCTCCAATTACAGTGAGCATTTAATTGTGTCTATTATTGACTGCAGTGCAGGAGACCTGGGTTTGATCCCTGGATCACCATTATTCTTGTCAGGAGATTCCCATTGACCAAAGAGCCTGGTGGGCTGCAGTCCGTGGGGTCACAAGAGTCGGACACAATTTTGCAACTAACACCTTGTTGACTCCACAAACAATGCTGTTCTGAAATTATATTTGCAAGTCCTACCATGTTGTCTGTTGGTTGCTTTTGGTCCTAACATCTGCCCAGCTGTATGCAGAACTAGGCAGTGCAGTCTGCAGAGTGACCAGAACACCCCTCCATGAGAACAGCTGCAACTGAGTGGGTCAGACAGTAAAATGCGGGAGAGGAATGAGGAGGCTGGCTTTACCATACCCTCCATACTGCTTACTAAATTCTATAAAGCTGTCATGCTTGGAGTACTTTTACCGTTTGCAAACTTTTTCACTTGCAAGTCCATTGACATGCTTTGGAAATAATTTTTCACCATCAGAACACTGAAGATAAATCATAAACTACAGGACATTGGATAAACACATTTAAAGTGTTTCTATACTTTTTCTCTGAGACAC
>SJXQ01003631.1:79878-120169 GCA_006408695.1 Aepyceros melampus | reverse complement strand
ATCATCAAAACCTCCATTGCCATCACCCATGACGGTGCCTGCTGAGTCGCTTCATACCTCAGAGGCTCGTCTATCATGATACCAACTTTCTGTGGAAGTGTCTTTCTACAGACTTTTCAGCACTTCTCTTTTGTGACACCATCCCCATCCGCATGTCTTTTACTCCCGCTTCTCAAGATGACAGCAATCTAACTTGCTCCATTCAATGATGAATTGTTTCAGTTGGTATTAGAATGACATGCCTCCTGGGCAGTGTCTATGTTGTGCATACAATACAATTATGCAGCAACTGTATAGGAAACAAATGAGTAAAATAGATATATCCCACCTTGATGTACTAGAAACGCTTACACTATAAAGATAAGGTGGGTGTAAAAGGAGATGAGATAAAACAAGTTCAGAATTCACTAAAATAAAGAAAAGGGAAGGGGAAAGTTACTTAATGAATTGCCAGAAAAATGTGGTAGGGGTAGACAGGAGACAGTGATGCTTCTCATTGTCGGCACTAAAACAATTAATGAAGAATCAAGCATTTTATCTAGGTCTTGAAGACTACTTAAATACATATTTTTAGGAAAGACATTTGAGGGAGGTCATTCTAAATTGAGGAATACTGTGAGCAAAGGGGGGTGTCAGGATAAGCACAGAGCAATTGGCACTCCAGTTCTGTGGGAGTGTAGGGTGCCAAAGAGTGGAGGGAGACTGGGTAGTAAGAAATTTGGATCCCAGAGAGAAGTGTGATCTTTATCATGGCCTCTGGAGGTAATCTCTACCCCTTGAATAGGAGTGTCTTTATTATTCATGGTGGGTCCCGTAGATCATTTTTGATAGTTTCTGCTAAGAGTTAACTTATAGTAGGTCCCTGGATAGTTTATGCTCAGAAAATGACTTAGGATGGGGCTTGCCGCACCAGAAAAACCAACAATGAGATTAGAGGGTTGAGATTGGTTGCTGTTGTTGTTTAGTTGCTAAGTCGTGTCTTACCCTTGTTAACTCCATGGACTGTAGCCGGCCAGGCTCCTCTGTCCATGAGAGTTTCCAGGCAAGAATAGTGGAGTGGATTGTTATTTCTTTCTCCAGGTGATCTTCTCTATGTGGGCCACATGTTATTGGCCTGACCTCCAGAGAGAGGTGGGGTGGCGGGGTTAGAGATTGAGTTCAACGACATGGGCAATGATTCAGTCAATTGTGCCTGCATTATGAAGCCTCAATAAAAACTCTGGACACTAAAGTTCCTGGGAGCTCTCTGGTTTGCTAGTCCTCTGAGTGTATTCTCACACCTCAATGCCAGAAGATAACTCACCCCAAGGCTGATTGGAGCTTTGCACTTGGAACACTCCTAGATTCAGCTCTATATGTCTCTTCCTTTAGCTGGCTCTAATGTATATTCATGGTGATTGCAGCCATGAAATTAAAAGACGCTTACTCCTTGGAAGGAAAGTTATGACCAATCTACATAGCATATTCAAAAGCAGAGACATTCCTTTGCCAACTAAGGTCTGTCTAGTCAATTTTCCAGTGGTCATGTATGGATATGAGAGTTGGACTGTGAAGAGAGTTGAGCATCAAAGAATTGATGCTTTTGAACTGTGGTGTTGGAGAAGACTCTTGAGAGTCCCTTGGACTGCAAGGAGATCCAACCAGTCCATTCTGAAGGAGATCAGCCCTGGGATTTCTTTGGAAGGATTTATGCTAAAGCTGAAACTCCCATACTTTGGCCACCTCATGAGAAGAGTTGACTCACTGTAAAAGACTCTGATGCTGGGAGGGATTGAGGGCAGGAGGAAAAGGGGACGACAGAGGATGAGATGGCTGGATGGCATCACCGACTCAATGGACATGAGTTTGAGTAAACTCCGGGAGTTGGTGATGGACAGAGAGGCCTGGTGTGCTGCAATTCATTGGGTTGCAAAGAGTCGGACACAACTGAGTGACTGAACTGAACTGAATGTATATTCTTGGCAAAAGAAATGTAAAAAGAAGAGTTTTTGTCATTTTGTTGATGGCTTTAATTGAGGCTGAGGAATAATAAATACGATAAGCAATATAAAGTTTTAAGCAGAATACCAGTATGTTATGATGTTCTGTGTGTGTGTGTTTAATCTTGAACTGGTGGAGAAAATTGACTTAAAGGCAGAAGAGCATGAAGGTAAGAATAGTTTGGAGATTTAGCTTAATTTTGCTGCTGTAACAAATACAACAAATGTGTTTATCAACCTAAAACAACATTAATCTGTTATCCCACAATTTTGTAGGTCAGAAATTCCATGGATCAAAATCAAGGTATCATCAAGGCTTCATTCTTTCCACAGGATTGAGTGAAAAGTCTGCCTCTGGGCTCATTCAGGTTGTTGGCAAGAACTGTAGTTCTTGGGGTTCTAAGACTGAGGCCCCTGTTTCCTTGCTGGCTGCTGCTCAGGCAGTCATTCTCATTTTCTAGAACCCAACTTCATTTCCTGACTTTATCTTCAAAGATGGTAATAGTGGAGCAAGTTTTTTCATGGATCAAGTTTTTTTAATCCCTCCTGCTTCTTATCTGTGACATCTCTTTATGGACCCGTCTGCTTTTTTTCTCCTACTTTTAAGTGCCCATGTGATTATGTTGGGTCCATTCAGATAATCAAGGCCATTTCTTTATTTTAAGGATGGTACATTAACCACCTTAATTCTATCTGCAAAGTCTATTTTGTCACAAAATGTAAACAGTGCAACACTAAGGGATGAATATTTTTGAGCTAAAACCTTGCCTACAGCAGAGATGAAATGAGAATTTAAATAAGTGATGGCCACGGAAATATGAAGGAATAGATAGCAAAAGAGATATTGTAGAATTATACAGCAAGAGCTTGTTATCTGATTGGATGTGAAGAACAAATGTGGGGAAGCTCAGACTGATGCTCAAGGTTCAACACTGGGTGATTGAAAGACTCATGACTAATATTGATTAGTTACAGTGAGGTTGGATCAGCTGTGCTTTAGAGTTTGAGAGCTCATATGTTATCTAGTTGAAAATGTCCAGTAGGAAATTGATAATAAAGGATTATGTCTTGGGAAAGGATAAGGTTATGAATAAATATTCAGAACTCATCCATCTAAAGCTGTTTAATGTAAATTGTGGAAAGGGAAAATGAAAAGAGAAAAAGACAGCTTAGGACAGAACCTTAGTATAATGTGTACAACTGTGGACTAAAAGAGAAATTCTTATCACTCCATTTTCTCTAGATTATTGAATAGCTCCCTAAATGTTTGTCCTGCCTACATTCCATTTCATGCTACAAACATCAACACAAATTATTATTAAAAATCTACAAACATTTAGCATTTTTATCTCCTTCCTAAACACAACAAAGGTTTTAGGCTGCTTTAATTCCCTGTTTAAAATCCTTATATATATATATATATATATATATATATATATGCTATTTCCTAGAGATTTACTTTTATCAAAAAATTATTAGTTTTAGTATCAACTACTAATTAAAATTTCTAAGATAATTTTATCAGCGCCTTCACTTACTGATGTTGTTTTAGTCTCTATTATCCCTCTGGGCTTACATCATTAAAAAATTATTTGAATGAGGATCTGTGAGCTGTAAACTCTTACTTATCTTCATATATTTGAAATGTCTTTATTTTGCCTTTTGCTCTAAAATGACTATTTAGATGAGTGTAACACTGTGTTCTTTCTCTTTGTACTTTGAAAATATTGTTCTATTAGTTTTTTAGCTTTTATTACTACTGTTAAGAAGTCAGCTTCAGGCTAATTTGCAATCCTTTGTAGGTAATCTTTTTCCCTCTGGTAAATTTTAAGAATTTTCTAATGAAAATCTTGGATGACTTGAAGTTTTACAAGGTTGTGCCTAAGTCTGAATTTATGCTTCTACGCCATTCAGTTCCTGTAGCAAATGTTTGATCTGATACGTTATGTTTCTTAAAAATTCTGGAAATTCTCAATTCTGCTCTTGACAGGTACAGTGTCTCTGCCATTCTCTTTTTTCCTTCTGAAGCTGTTGAACATTCTTTGCAGTCTTTCAGTCTTATAACCTATATATCCTCATTTCACCTTTCATATTTATTACCTATTTATCTGTGAGTTGATTTGGGAGTACATATATTATTGCTGTTTTTCTTCTCGCTTCAATTAAGTCTAGTTTAGAGATTTTTTTCCTTACATAGTTCTTTAATTCAAAGATTGTTATTCATATTTAAGACTTCTAAATTTTTATACCTATTTTTGTTTCTTCATTAAAGTTGATTTTTTTTAAGGATTTTGGCTTAATTTTATCTTGTTGAGCTTTATGTACATATTAAAAAATTTTTTTTAATGAATTAATTTTTTAAATTGAAGGATAATTGCTTTACAAAATCGTGTTGGTTTCTGCCAAACATCAACATGAGTCAGCCAAGGTACAAATATGTCCCCTCCCCCCTGAACCTCCCTTCCAACCCCCTTTCCACCCCATCCCTCTAGGTTGTTACAGAGCCCTGGTTTGAGTTCCCTGAATCATACAGCAAATTCCCACTGGCTATCTATTTTGCATATGGTAATATACATTTCCATTTCAGTTGAGAGGAATTCATGATCTGATTTTTAAATTCTGTTACCTGTCTTTATCTGGTTTTGATCATATAACGTTTTGAAGTTTTCATTTGTTGAGTCATTTTGAGTGTTCATTTTCTTCTGTCTTCTTAGCTATCTAGCTGATTTTTAGTTTTGTATATGCTTCCCTTCCCCCCTTTCCCCTCTGACCCTCAAGCCAGAGTTTCATCTTATAAACACTATTTTCTGGCTCTGGGTATATCATAGATAGAGTCACCAAACTCTGAGCTGCCCTGGCTAGGTTTCTGGTCAATAGGCTATGTCTTTGTCTTCCAGCTTCTGTAGGTTTAGCTTTCTATAGTCATCAGTTCAGTTCAGTCACTCATTTGTGTCTGACTCTTTGTGACCTCATGGACTGCAGCACGCCAGGCTTCTCTGTCCATCACCAACTTCTGGAGCTTACTGAAACTCATGTCCATGAGTAGGTGATGGATCCAACCATCTCATTTTCTGTCATCCCCCTTCTCCTCCTGCCTTTAATCTTTCCTAGCATCAGGATCTTTTCCGTTGAGTCAGTCCTTTGCATCAGGTGGCCAAAGTATTGGAACTTCAGCTTCAGCATCAGTCCTTTCAATGAATATTCAGGACCGATTTCCTTTAGGATTGACTGGTTTGATCTCCTTGCAGTCCATGGGACTCTCAAGAGTCTTCTCCAACACCATAATTCAAAAGCATCAATTCTTTGGTGCTCAGCTTTCTTTACAGTCTAACTCTTACATCCGTACATGACTACTGGGAAAACCATGAACGTGAATGTGAAGTCACTCAGTCGTGTCCGACTCTTTGCAACCCCATGGACTGTAGCCTAACAGGCTCCTCTGTCCATGGGATTTTCCAGGCAATAGTACTGGAGTGGGTTGCCATTTCCTTCTCCAAGGGATCTTCCCAACCCAGGGATCGAACCTGGGTCTCCCGCATTGTAGACAGACGCTTTACCATCTGAGCTACCAGGGAAAACCATAGCTTTGACTATATGGATCTTTGTCAGCAAAGCAATGTCTCTGCTTTTTAATACACTGTCTAGGTTTGCCATAGCTTTCCTTCTGAGGAGTGACTGTCTTTTAATTTCATGGCTGCAGTCTCCACCCACAGTGATTATGGAGCCCAACAAAATATAATCTGTCATTGTTCCCACTTTTTCCCCTTCTGTCATGAAGTAATCAGACCAGATGCCACGAACTTAGTTTTCTGAATGTTGAGTTTTAAGCCCACTTTTTCACTCTCCTCTTTCACCTTCATCAGGAGGCTCTTTAGTTCTTCTTTGACTTCTGCCATCAGAGTGGTATCATCTTCATGTCTGAGGTTGTTGATATTTTTCCTGGCAATCTTGATTCCAGCTTGTGCTTCAGCCAGCTTGGCATTTCACATGATGTACTCTGCATAGAAGTTAAATGAACAGGATGACAACATATAGCCTTGATGTACTCCTTTCCAAATTTTGAACCAATCTGTTGTCCATGTCCAGTTCTAACTGTTGCTTCCTGCACACACATTTATCAGGAGGCAAATCAGGTTGTCTGGTATTTCCATCTCTTGAAGAATTTTCCACAGTTTGTTGTGATCCACACAGTCAAAGGCTTTGGTGTAGTCAACAAAGCAGAAGTAGATGTTTTTCTGGAATTCTCTTGCTTTTTCAGTGATCCAATGGATATTGGCAATTTGATCTCTAGCTCCTCTGCCTTTTGAAATCCAGCTTGAACATCTGGAAGTTCATAGTTCATGTACTGTTGAAGCCTGTCTTGGAGAATTTTGAGCATCACTTTGCTAGTGTGTGAGATAAGTGCAATCGTGCGGTATCTTGAACATTCTTTGGCATTGCCTTTCTTTGAGACTGGAATGAAAATTGACCTTTTCCAGTCCTATGGCTACTGCTGAGTTTTCCAAATTTGCTGGCATATTATCATCTTTTAGGATCTGAAACGCTCAACTGGAATTCCATCACCTCCACTAGCTTTGTTCGTTTGTTCTATATCACAGCGTATTTATTTACTAGGGCTGCCTAAGAAAAGTACTACAGATTAGGTGAAATAAACAGAAGTTTATTGCCTCACAGGTCTGGGTTCTAGAAGTCTGAGACCAAGATGTTGACAGTGATGATTCTTTAGGAAGGTTCTAGGGAAGAATCTGTCCCATGCCTCTTTCCTAGCTTCTTGTGGTTTCCTGGAAATCTTTGGCATTTCTTGAATTTCACAAGCATCAGATCATCCCTGCTTTCATCTGCACATGGTGCTCTCCCCACGTGCGTGTGTCTCCAGAGTCTGCCCCTTTTTAATGGGGACATGAGTCAGATCAGGGACACCCTGCCTTGACCTCATTTTAACTTGACTGTTTCTTTAAGTCATCGGGCTTAGCACCTCAACGTATGCATTTTGTGGGAGGGGACACAGCTCAATCCATAACACTCACCCACAGAAAATTTCCTGGAAGACATCCTCCTTTCATCTTTTTTAACTTCCCTATTTTAACTTCAAACTACAACCTAACTTCAGACCCTCATTTCAAATGGAACATTTTGGTTACCTTCAACTCACACGAGCTGACCCTGGGTCCAAAGTGGAGCAAATTCTTAGCTTCAACTATTTTTTAAAAAATGTATTTTCAGTTGTCTTTCCATTTTTTTTCTCCAATAGTTACAACATGTTGGGTGTAAAGAAGACACATTGAAACAACACCAAGTTGATGCATATTCCTAGCTCAACTGCACTAAGAATATTAAATGAATTACACTTTTGAAACTAAAGTTCACATGCAACACATATAATCAAAGTAACTTTGAAAAAATAAAAACAGGAGAATTAACATGAATAGCTAGATATTAAAATGTATTTCAAAATCTAGTTATTATAATAATGTAGTACTGAGAAAAAGACAAATTAGTAGAACAAACTGCAAAACTCAGACTCATGTCCATGGAAATATTTTGGAAACATTCTTGGGTTGCAGTTACAGTCAGCAGAACAAATATGGGTTACTCATAAGTCAATATATTTGGTTAACTATTTGAAAAGATCAAGTTAGAACTCTGCTTCATGCCTCTCAACACAATGATAATTCAATATTAAAAATGAATAGAATTACTTGAAAATATAGCTGAATATTAACTAGAACATGGGCTGAAACGAATAGAAAAGAGAAAGAAACTACAAACAGGGAAAAAACATATTAAAATGATCAATAAAGGAAAAAGTAAACTATAAATTAGGAAATTAAATACATAGTGAACATTTACAAAATCCTAAGAATGAGATCAGAGCAACTATTGGAAAAATGAATGGTCAGTTTACTAAAGAGAGTTAAAACAACTTCTAAAACAATACAGAGTAAACCAAAGATTAAAGAAATACAAGCCCAAGTAGACCAAGACTATTCCTACATTTGCTGTTAGGAGTTAAATTGGAACAATCATTCTAAAGGTTAACTTTATAGAATGAAACAAAATATGTATCCCCATCAAATCTGCATATTCTATGAATTTATACCAAGGAAAAAGTTCAAACAGTGCACAAGCATTTTATTGTAGGAGGTTATTCATCGTGGTATTAAATATTAGCAGAACAATATAGAGCAGAAATGTGAGATATGTGACATGGTATTATTTATGCCACATCTATGAAATATAATGATGAAGCAAAAACATCATGTTGGGGGCTTTCCTGGTGGTCCAGTGGTTAAGGCTCTGAGGTGCTAAGGCTGGAGGACTGGCTGTGATTCCTGCTCAGGGTACTAGATGCTGCGTGGCACAACGAAAAGACCCCAGGTGCAGCAACTAAGACCGGGCACAGCCAAATACATTTTTTTAAAAAAAGAAGCTAAAAAAAAATCATGTTGTAGAAGCATATTTGGATGTCCTCGGTGGCTCAGTGGTAAAGGATCCATCTAAGAACGCAGGAAATGCAGGTTCTGTCCCTAGGTGGGGACCGTCTTGTGGAGAAATGAATGGCAACCAGTATTCTTGCCTGGGGAATCTCTTGAACAGAGGAGCCTGGCAGGCTACAGTCCATGGGGTCACAGAGTCAGACCTGAAGTACTGACTGAGCACACACACACGCAGAAGCATATTTATAGATTTGAAGATACTTCCCATGAAAAAATCACAACCAAACTATCACAAATGTGTGTATGCATAGGTGTATATCTGAAAAAATATACACCAATGTTTCAACTTATCCGGGTCCAAGTGAAGTGAATGTCTCTCAGTCATGTCCGACTCTTTGCAACCCCATGGACTATATAGTCCATGGAATTCTCCAGGCCAGAATACTGGAGTGAGTAGCCATTCCCTTCTCCAGGGTATCTTCCCAACCCAGGGATCGAACCCAGGTCTCCCACATTACAGGTGGATTCTTTACCAGCTGACCGAAAAGGGAAGGGTTATCTTCAGGTAATAAGATTTTGTGTGATTTTTATTCCTTGATTTTATTTTTTCCACTTTAAAAACTTTTCTGCATAGACTATATATATCTTTTTTNATCGAACCCAGGTCTCCCACATTACAGGTGGATTCTTTACCAGCTGACCGAAAAGGGAAGGGTTATCTTCAGGTAATAAGATTTTGTGTGATTTTTATTCCTTGATTTTATTTTTTCCACTTTAAAAACTTTTCTGCATAGACTATATATATCTTTTTTGATGAGAAGAAAATAATAACAGCTTCATGAAAACACTGTCAAGAAATTTTTTCCTTATTTTTAAACCAAACCCCTCATATTACTGTCAAGATTTTTTTTCTCCTTTTTCTATCCACAGTGGAGATAAAGAACAGCTAATTACTATTTCTGGGCAGAATATCACCTATACATTACAACCTCAGGTATTTCAGGACTATTCTAAAATTGCCTTCAACATTCTTATCTTTTGAGTAAATTGATCAATTCTTCTAGAATTTTATCTATGATTTTCAACTATTATAAATTAAGCCCCTTTCAAAGCAGCATGTAATTTTTGAGACCACAGTATTTCTATTAAGAAACAGAAATAGCAGTTTGGATCCTGGGACTAAGAATGTAACCCTCATTTTTATGAAACAGATATAATGTTTTCCTGTGTACTCTAAGTACATTGCCTATTGACTCTTAAAAATATTTTTTCTGCAAGTAAAAGTTTCAACGCATAGACACTGATCAACAGTGAAACGTCTGGTGCTAGAAAGGTGGACAAAGAATTATTTTATACCTTCAGCACTTTAGCTATTGGATGCTGTGCTTCTATGTATCCACTCTTCTGTAACTTTGCCGTTATGCTGGTTAAAGGCAAATTAAGGGCAGTCTTTCTTTAAGAAGAAATCGTGGTGAGTTTTTGTGTAACAGTCCCCACCCCCACCACCCCCCGTTTCTTCATGTTTTATGTAATCTGGAGCATGGACTCTGAATATTATATTCTTTTAAGAAATGGGGCCAGGGTTCTAGAATTGCCAGCGGTGTTGGAGGAGGTCATTAAGAGGGCAACACGTGACCGCCTGTCGACCCCTAAACAAACCTCCCCCACTCCCACTCGTGTCCTTGGAAAGCATGCCACACCTGGAGCCGTTTTCCAGGATGCAGGCTAGGGAGAGTAATGTGTTACTGAGACCACCTGCACAGCCTACTGGACTGAACGCTGAAAAGCCCGCCCTAGAAACTTTGAGGACTTTGGCGGCTGGTTCAGAGCCTAAAAGGCTTGTGGCGCCAGGATAAGNTGCGCTACCCATCCTTGCCACACCTGGAGCCGTTTTCCAGGATGCAGGCTAGGGAGAGTAATGTGTTACTGAGACCACCTGCACAGCCTACTGGACTGAACGCTGAAAAGCCCGCCCTAGAAACTTTGAGGACTTTGGCGGCTGGTTCAGAGACCTAAAAGGCTTGTGGCGCCAGGATAAGCCTCTTTTGTAAGTTTCCTCTTTAAACCAGCCATCCGCCAGCCTGGCGCGGTTTGTGTCTTTTCTTTGGTCCTTCCTTGCCCTCCTGGAGCGGGGCGGGGGCATTTTCAGATTTTACCTGAGAAGCTTGTTAGTTTTGGAACCAAAAGGCAGTATATACATTTGAAATGTTCTCTATGTCTTTGAGCTTTGCGGTTTCTTGCTGCCAGGAACTTTGGAGTATAATCCTGCATGTCTGAAAAATGTCTTAAAGACCGCTGCTGCTGCTGCTGCTGCTAAATCGCTTCAGTTGTATCCGACTCTGTGCGACCCCATAGATGGCAGCCCACCAGACTCCCCCGTCCCTGGGATTCTCAAGGCAAGAACACTGGAGTGGGTTGCCATTGCCTTCTCCAATGCATGAAAGTGAAAAGTCAAAGTGAAGGCACTCAGTCATGTCCGACTCTTTGCGACCCCATGGACTGCAGCCCACCAGGCTCCTCCGTCCATGGGATTTTCCAGGCAAGAGTACTGGAGACGGTTGTCATTGCCTTCTCCAGTCTTAAAGACTAAAACACTTTTAAAAGACTAAAAGTCTAAAAGACTCCCGTGTTGCAGACTTACCTTCCCGTGGAGATGCCAATAAACTTGCTTCCCGTATTCCTTTGAAGCCGGAGCGCAGACACGTGTCCTCCTGTTCCCCAGGAGTGTCAGCTGGAGATTCCAACTTGGAAGTGAGTGGGCTCAGGAAGGACGTGCTGGGCAGAGTCCATTCTGCGCAGAGGGGATGGCAGATGCCCCTGGCTTGGGTGACGGTGGTGGATGACTGGTCTGGATCCTGGTCAGGAGTCCATTCTGGCAAGCGTCCGGAGCCTTGCAGGAGACGCCGGTCTTTGCACCAAATTGAAAACACCTGTGGTCCCTACAGCTCGTGAATAGCAGTGTGGGGCCGCACTGTTCTTGTGATGGTTTCAGTGGAGGAGCTCAGAGCTCTCCCTGCTTTTGGAAGTTTAGTGCTAAACGTGGTTCTCCAACTCTCTTGACTAATTTTTGGCCACTGAACTCCTTTTTCTTCCTTCTTTTCTTCTCCCCCCCTCTCTTTTTCTGTTTCCTAGACACAGTTAGCTTTTATATTTCAACTGAGCTGCTAAGTCTGCTAAGTCACTTCAATCGTGTCCGACTCTTAGCGACCCTATGGACTGCAGCCTACCAGGCTCCTCTGTCCATGGGATTTTCTAGGCAGAGTACTGGAGTGAGTCGCCATTGCCTTCTCCAATTTCAACTGAGAATCCTGTTGAAATATAGATTATTTTTTTTTAAGATGATAACTTCTTTTACTTTTTAATTGAAGGATAATTGTTTTACAGAATTTTGTTGTTTTCTGTCAAGCCTCAGCTTGAATCACCCATGGGTATAATCAGGGTATACATATATCCCCTCCCTTTTGAATCTCCCTCCCATCTCCCTCTACATCCTACCCCTCTAGGTTGTTACAGAACCCCTGCTTGAGTTTCCTGAGCCATACAGCAAATTCTGGTTGGCTATCCATTTTACACATGGTAATGTATGGTCATGTATGGATGTGAGAGGTGGACTGTGAAGAAAGCTGAGTGCCAAAGAATTGATGCTTTTGAACTGTGGTGTTGGAGAAGACTCTTGAGAGTCCCTTGGACTGCGAGGAGATTCAACCAGTCCATCCTGGAGGAGATCAGTCCTGAATATTCATTGGAAGGACTGATGCTGAAGCTGAAACTCCAGTACTTTGGCCACCTCATGCGAATAGTTGACTCATTGGAAAAGACCCTGATGCTGGGAAGGATTGTGGGCAGGAGGAGAAGGGGACAACAAAGGATGAGATGGCTGGATGGCATCACTGACTGGATGGATATGAGTTTGAGTGACTTCTGGAAATTGGTGATGGACAGGGAGGCTTGGCGTGCTGTGATTCATGGGGTGGCAAAGAGTCAGACACAACTAAGTGACTGAACTGAATGTAAGTTACCATGTTACTCTTTCCATACATCTCACCCTCTCCTCTCCTCTCCACATGTCCATAAGTCTATTCTCTGTCTGTTTCTCCATTGCTGTCCTATAAATAAATTCTTCACCATTGCTGTCCTATGAATAAATTCTTCAGAACCATTTTTCTAGATTCTGTTTATTTTCATTAGAATATGATATTTATCTTTCTCATTCTGGCTCCACTCTGTATAATAGGTTCTAGGTTCATCCACCTCATCAGAATTGACTCAAATGCATTCCTTTTATGGCTAAGTAACATTCCACTGTGTATATGTACCACAACTTCTTTATCCATTCATCTGTTGATGGGCATCTCGGTTGCTTCCATGTTCTAGCAATTATAAATAGTGCTGCAATGAATAATGGGATACATATGTCTTTTTCAACCCTGGTTTCCTCAGGGTATATGCCTAGGAGTGGGATTGCTGGGTCATATGGTGTTTTTATTCCTAGATTTTTTAAGGAATTTCCATGCCATCTTCCATAGTGGCTGTATCAATTTACATTCCCAACAGTGCAAGAATGTTCCCTTTTCTCCATGCCCTCTCCAGCATTTATTGTTTGTAGGCTTTTTGATGATGGCCATTCTGACTGGTGTGAGGTGATATCTCATTGTGGTTTTGATTTGCATTTCTCTAGAAATGAGCGATGTTGAGCATCTTTTCATGTGTTAGCCATCTGTATGTCTTCTTTGAAGAAATGTCTGTTTTGTTTCTTTCCCCACTGTTTGATTGGGTTGTTTGTTTTCCTGTTACTGAGCTGTATCAGATGTTTATATATTTTGAAAATTAATCCTTTGTCAGTTGTTTCATTTGCTATTATTTTCTCCCATTCCGAGGATTGTCTTTTCACCTTGCTTATAGTTTCCTTTGCTGAGCAAAAGCTTTTAAGTGTAATCAGGTCCCACTTGTTTACTTTTGATTTTATTTCCATTACTCTAGGAGGTGAGTGTTCTGCCTATGTTTTCCTCTAAGAGTTTTATAGTTTCTGGTTTTACATTTAGGTTTTTAATGCATTTTGAGTTTGTCTTTGTGTATGGTGTTAGGAAGTGTTCTAATTTCATTCTTTTACATGTAGCTGTCCGGTTTTCCCAGCACCATTTATTGAAGAGGCTGTCTTGGTCCCATTGTACATTCTTGTCTCCTTTGTCACAAGTAAGGCACCCATAGGTGCATGGGTTTATTTCTGGGCTTTCTGTCTTGTTCCATTGGCCTATATTTCTGTTTTTGTGCCTGTACCGTACTGTCTTGATAACTGTAGCTTTCAGTAAAATCTGAAGTCAGGAAGATTGACTCCTCCATTCTTCTTTCTCAGGACTGCTTTGGCTATTAAGGGTCTTTTGTGTTTCCATATGAACTGTGAATTTTTTTGTTCTAATTCTGTGAAAAATGCCATTGGTGATTTGATAGAGATTGTAGTGAACCTGTAGATTGTGTTTGGTAGTATAGTCATTTTCACAATATTGATTCTTCCTACCCAGGAACATGGAATATCTCTCTGTTTGTGTCATCTTTGATTTCTTTCATCAGTGTCATAATTTTCTGTGTATAGTTTTTTTGGCTCCTTAGGTAAGTTTACTCCTAGATATTTAATTCTTTTTGTTGCAATGGTGAATGGGATTGATTCCTTAATTGCTCTTTCTGATTTTTCATTGTTAGTATATGGAAATGCAAGTGATTTCTGTGTATTGATTTTGTATCCTGCAACTTTGCTAAATTTACAGATTAGCTCTAGTAACTTTCTAATACTATCTTTAAAATTTTCTATGTATAGTATCATGTCATCTGCAGACACTGAGAGCTTTACTTCTTCTTTTCTGATCTGGATTCCTTTTATTTCTTTTTCTTCTCTGATTGCTGTCACTAGGACTTCCGAGGCTATGTTGAATAATAATGGTGAAAAGTGGACACCCTTGTCTTGTTCCTGATCTTAAGAGGGATGCTTTCAGTTTCTCACCATTCAAAATAATGTTTGCTGTAGGCTTATCCTATATGGCCTTTACTATGTTGAGGTAGGTTCCTTCTCTGCCCATTTTTTGAAGAGTTTTAATCATATATGGGTGCTGAATTTTGTCAAAGACTTTCTATGCATCTATTGAGATTATCATGTGGTTTTTATATTTCAGTTTGTTTGTATGGTATATCACATTAATTGATTTGCATGTATTGAAGAATCCTTGCCTTCCTGGAATAAACCCAGCTTGATTATGGTATATGAGCTTTGTGATGTGTTGCTGAGTTCTGTTTGTTAAAATTTTGTTAAGGACTTTTGCATCTGTGTTCATCATGATATTGGTCCATAGTTTTCTTTTTTTGTGTTGTCTTTGGTTTTGGTATCAGGGTGATGGTGGCTTCATAGAATGAGTTTGGAAGTGTTCCTTCCTCTGTAATTTTTTGAATTTTAGAAGGATAGGCATTAGCTTTTTTCTAAATGTTTGATAGAATTCTCCTGTGAGGTCATCTAGTCCTGGACTTTTGTTTTTTGGGATTTTTTTTTTTTTAATCACAGCTTCAGTTTCAGTGCTTATAACTGGGTTGTTCATAGTTTCTATTTCTTCCTGGTTCAATTCTGGAAGATTGAACTTTTCTAAGAATCTGTCCATTTCTTCCAGGTTATCCATTTTATTGCCATATAGTTGTTCATAACAGCCTCTTATAATCCTTTGTATTTCTCCATTGTCTGTTGTAACCTCTCCTTTTTCATTTCTAATTTTGTTGATTTGATTCTTCTCTCTTTTTTTCTTGATGAGTCTGGCTAAAGGTTTGTCAATTTTGTTTATCTTCTCAAAGAACCAGTTTTCAGTTTTATTAATCTTTACTATTGTTTCTTTCATTTCTTTTTCATTTATTTCTGCTCAATCTTTATGATTTTTTTCCTTCTACTAATTTTTGGGGTTTTTAAATTCTTCTTTTTCCAGTTTTTTTAGGTGTAAAGTTAGGCTGTCTATTTGATGTTCTTTTCTGGTTTCTTGAGGCAGGATTGTATTGTTTATAAACTTCCCTCTTAGAACTGCTTTTGCTACATCCCATAGGTTTTGAGTTGTCATGTTTTCATTGTCATTTGTTTCCAGAAATTTTTTGATTTCCCTTTTTTTGAGTTCTTCAGTAACCTGTTTATTATTTAGAAATGTGTTGTTTAATCTCCATGTGTTTGTGTTTCTTACAGTTTTTTACATGTAATTGATATCTAGTCTCATAGCATTGTGGTCAGAGAAGATGCTTGATACAATTTCAATTTTCTTAAATTACCGAGGTTTGATTTGTGACCCAAGATGTGGTCTGTGTGCACTTAAGAAGAAGGTGTATTCTCATTTGGATGGAATGTCCTAAAGATATCATTGAGATCCACCTCATCTAATTATCATTTAATACTTGTGTTTCCTTATTAATTTTCTGTGTTGATGATCTGTCCTTTTGTGTGAGTGGGGTGTTAAAGTCTCCTCCTATTATTGTGTTGCTGTCAGTTTCTCCTTTTATGTCTGTTCGTGTTTGTCTTATGTATTGAGGTGCTCCTATGTTGGGTGCATAGATATTTACAATTGTTATGTCTTCCTCTTGGATTGAGCCCTTGATCATTATGTAGTGTTCTTCCTTATCTCTTGTAGTCTTCTTTATTTTAATGTATATTTTGTCTGTTAAGAAGATTGCTACTCCACTTTTTTGCTTCCCATTTGCATGGAATATATTTTCCCACCCTCTCACTTTCAGTCTTTGTGTGTCTTGAGGTCTAAAGTGGGTTTTTTGTAGACAGCATATATGTGGGTTGTGCTTTTGTATCCATTCATCCTGTCTCTGTCTTTTGGTTAGAGCATTTAATCCATTTACATTTAAAGTAATTATTGATATATAGGTTCCTATTGCCATTTTCTTAATTGTTTGGGGTTGTTTTTGTAGATCTTTTCTCTTCTCTTGTATTTCTTGACTATATAAATCCGTTTAAGATTTGTCGTAAAGCTGGTTTGATGGTACTGAATTCTCTTAATTTTTGCTTGTCTGAAAAGCTTTTGATTTCTCCGTCAATTTTGAATGAGATCCTTGCCAGGTACAGTAATCTGGTTGTAGATTTTTCCTTTTCAATACTTTAAATATATCCTGCCATTCCCTTCTGGCCTGAAGAGTTTCTACTGAAAGATCAGCTGTTAAGAATACGAGGTTTTCTTTCTATGTTACTTGTTGCTTCTCCCTTGCTGCTTTTAATATTCTTTCTTTGTGTTTAGTCTTTGTTAGTTTGATTAGTATGTGTCTTGGCATGTTTCTCCTTGGGTTTATCCTGTATGGGACTCTTTGTGCTTCTTGGACTTGATTGATTATTTCCTTTTCCATGTTGGGAAAATTTCAACTATAATTTCTTCAAAAATTTTCTCATACCCTTTCCTTTTCTCTTCTTCTTCTGGACCCCTATTATTCAAATGTTGATGTGTTGCTATTGTTCCAGAGGTCAATATTCTCAGTTCTATTCTCAGACTTTTCAATATTCTCAGACTATTCTCAGTTCTTTTCATTCTTTTTACTTTATTCTGCTCTTCAGAAGTTATTTCCACCATTTTATCTTCCAGCTTACTAATTCGTTCACCTGCTTCAGATATTCTGCTAGAGCAGAATCATTCTAGAGTATTTTTAATATCAGTAATTGTGTTGTTTGTCTCTGCATGTTTATTCTTTAATTCTTCTAGGTCTTTGTTAATTGATTCTTGCATTTTTTCCATTTTGCTTTCAAGGTTTTTGATCATCTGTACTATCATTATTCTGAATTCCTTTTCAGGTAGTTTGCCTATTTCCTCTTCATTTATTTGGATTTCTGTGTTTCTAGTATATTGCTTCATTTGTGGAGTATTTATCTGTCTTTTCTTTTTCTTTTTTTTTTTTTTTAAACTTACTCTGAGGTCTCCTTTTCCCAGGCTTCAAGGTTGAATTCTTTCTTCCTTTTGGTTTCTGCCCTCTAAGGTTGGTCCAGTTGTCTGTGTAAGCTTAGTATAGGGTGGGATTTGTGCTAAGTTTTTGTTTGTTTCTTTTACTCTGATGGGCAAGGCTGAGTGAGGTGGTAATCCTGTCTGCTGATGATTGGGTTTGTATTTTTGTTTTGTTTGTTGTTTAGATGAAGGTGCTATTGTTGGTTGGGTGATGCTGGGTCTTGTATTACAGTGGTTTCCTTTGTGTGAGTTCTCACTATTTGATACTCCCTAGGGTTAGTTCTCAGAGAAGGCAATGGCAACCCACTCCAGTACTGTTGCCTAGAAAATCCCATGGATGGAAGAGCCTGGTGGGCTGCAGTCCATGGGGTCGCTAAGAGTTGGACACAACTGAATGCCTTCACTTTCACTTTTCACTTTCATGCATTGGAGAAGGAAATGGCACTCACTCCAGTGTTCTTGCCAGGAGAACCCCAGGGATGGGGGAGCCTGGTGGGCTGCCATCTATGGGGTCGCACAGAGTCAGACACGACTGACGCAACTTAGCATCAGCAACAGCAGCAGGGTTAGTTCTCTGGTCGTCTAGGGTTTTGGAGTCAGTGTTCCCACTCCAGTGGAGAAGGCAATGGCAACCCACTCCAGTACTCTTGCCTGGAAATCTCACGGATGGAGGAGCCTGGTAAGCTGCCATCCATGGGGTCACACAGAGTTGGACACGACTGAAATGACTTAGCAGCAGCAGCAGCTCCCACTCCAAAAGCTCAGGGCTTGATCTCTTTTGTCACACAGCTGCAAGCTGACTGCTTTATGCTCTTTGATTCTGAAGCTGGGTCTCTGCAAACCACATTACCAGTCACGCTAGTAGGCTGACTTCCTGTTAGCGGCTGCTTTGGCCAGTTATGGTGGCTGTTCTAATTCATTCTAATTTTTTGCAGCTACTAAGCTGCGTTTGTCAGCCCTCCTCATAGCTGGTGGGGAACTTTGTGATGGGGTCTGTGCCAAATTGGGTGAGCAGAGGTGATGTGACTTTCTCAGAGGCTTGCCTTGGGCCTCAAGAGAAAAGAAAATCTCCACACATGCCAGCCCTGATCTCCAAAGTTTGTAAAGAGGCCATCATGGGGTTCAGTCACATATGACCATCCAGAAGGTGCCAACTGCTGTTTCTGATATATAGATCATTTTTAATTGCTTTCTAATTGGGCTTCCCTGGTGGCTCAGAGGTTAAAGCATCTGCTTCTAATGCGAGAGACCTGGGTTCAATCCCTGGGTCAGGAAGATCCCCTGGAGAAGGAAATGGCAATCCACTCCAGTACTCTTGCCTGGAGAATCCCATGGATGGAGAAGCCTGGTGGGCTACAGTCCATGGGGTCGCACAGAGTCGGACACAACTGAGCGACTTAACTAACTAACTAATTGTGAAAAACATTTCTTTATGCCTAGATACCTGACTTTATCTCCTCTCTTACATACCATCTTACATTTTTGAAACTTTTTTTAAAACTATTTGTTTGTGTTTCCATTACACTTTTTTAACCATTCCAAGTCCATCCTCAATTATTATAAAACTCTACTGCTTCATGAGTAAAGTGAAGGAACTTTATATTTGAGTGCAGGTGCTTTATGCCTGAGTTTCCCTAGTATTTCTCTTCAGTGTCTCATAATATTTCTGCATGTATGCACTTATAAACTGTAATCACACAAAAATGAACTATTGCTGTTACTGCTTTAAATAGACAGTTATCTTTTAGCTCAATTAAGAAAGAGAAAAATGATAGATTTTAATTTACCTTAATTTATTGCTTTTCCATAATGCTTCCTTTTCTTTGTAAAAATCTGTGTTTCTGAGCTGTGTTTTTTTTTTTTTTTTCTTTCTTTCTGCTGGAAGAACTTCTAAAGCTCTTGCAGGAAGTTCTAGTAGCAACAGTAACAACAGTTTGAGTAGCAGTGAATTCCCTCTTTATTTTTTTTTAATTTGTTTGCCAGAGATGTCTTTATTTCTCTCTTACATTTGAGGAGAATTTTACTATACTCAGCAGAATTCCAGAATTCTATATCCAGAATTCTATTTTTTCTCTTTTTCAACACTTTAAATATTTCACTCTACTCTTCATTTGAGCCCTTAGCATGTTGATCATAATTATTTTAAATTCTCTGTTTTAGAATCTCAATCTCTTTGTCATATTTCAGTCTTAGTCTGATGATTTCCTTGTCCCTTCAGAATTTATTTTTTATTTCTAATTTTATTTTTTACTCTTTTGGTATACACTGTAATGCTTGTTAGTAGCTGGATATCTTTTGTGGAGTAATGGCAACTAAGGTAAATAGGTCTTTATTGTGACGATTTTTGTTAATCTGGTTAGGAGTTGAGCTGTGTAGAATGTTTGCTAAAGCTGCAGGAGAAAGAGGCTTAAAATCCTTCTAGTGTACTTACTTTTGTTTCCCCTCTAGACTTTGGGATTCTCTAAGAAATCCTTTCTAGAGTCTGAGCTTGTACTCTCAGCTGTAATCCCCTGTTATTCTGTGGGAGCCCTGTGTGCAGTGAGGAGGTGAGGGGCAAAGGAAGCACCGTATAGTCTTGTGATTAAATATCCGTCTTTTCATGGGGCCTGTTTCCCACCAACACAAGTTGTTCCTCTAAAACTATAGCTTCTCCACCTTGAGGTGAGATGCATGTGCCTGCTCAGTCATATCTGATTCTTTGCGACCCCTGGACTGTAGCTCATCAGGCTCCTCTGTCCAAGGGATTCTCCAGGCAAGGATACTGGAGCGGGTTGCCATTTCCTTCTCCAGGGGATCTTCCCAACCCAGGGATCGAACCCAGTTCTCCTGCACTGCAGGCAGATTCTTTACTGACTGAGCTACAAGGGAAGCCCCCTTAACCTTGAGAATGAGGAAAATGTAATCTCTTATCTCATATCTGTTCAGGGCCCAGCCTCCTCCATCATCCTGCTTTTGTGGAGTTTCTGCTGTTATGGAGTTTCAGTCCATGGGGGAGAAACTGTTAAGCCTGGGGCCCAGCTGTCTTCTGACTCATATTTAGCAAATGTGTTTAGCTTCAGAAAAAATATTATCTAGAGATACATTGGGAGAGATCAGATGCAATTTTAGGTTAGATGTATAATGGGAAGTACACTTGTACCGCTGGCTTTCTCAATCAGTGGGAAGATTTTTCCTTTCTGCTGCCACCTTTCTGGATGCCCATCTAAGGCAGAGAGGGCTTCCCCAGTGGCTCCAGTGGTGAAGAATCTGCCTGCAGTGCGGGAGCCACAGGAGACACCGGTTCGATCTCTGGGTCAGGAAGACCCTTGGAGCAGGGAATGGCAACCCACTCCAGTGTTCTTGCCTGGGGAATCCCCATGGACAGAGGAGCCTGGTGGGCTACAGTCCATGGTGTAGCAAAGAGTTGGACATGATTTAGAGACTGCGCAGGCAGGAGGCAGAGAAGGTCACTGAGGCATTGCAAGGGGTCTGATGAAAACACTGCCTCCAGACAAGGTGTTTTTCCCAGTCAGTAGGTCACTGATAGGATTGTGAAGAGTTTACAACTCCCTCTGCATTCAAAATTGAAGCTTTTCATCAATATCATAGTTCTCGAAGTCAAGGAAGTAAAACTAGAGCATTTGGGACCCTTTAGAAAAATCAGCCTCCCAGGGTAGTTTCAAATAATGTGTCGCATCTTACTAAATTGTGGATGGCTATTTCATTTTCAAGAATCTACCTTCTAACCACTCGCTCTTGATTTGTAGCAGCAGTTTTAAAACTGTGTATTCTGCTAGAATTAGTGCTTCTTGTAGCAGTTAACCAATGTTGGGTGCCACTTTTTTTTTTAAGACCATTAAGAACATTTAAAAAACCCCTGAGGCTCAAGGCAGGTTGAACAAGAGTTCTCCACACACTGTGGTGACATGAACTTACCCATGGTCAGCTTTTAAATGAGTGCTGTCAGAAAGGTTGTTGATTTTATGTGACCCGTCCAAATTTACAACACATACTAACGGAATCCCAAATAACGTGTCTTAATGATATTTTTAAATGAGCGCATTTTATTGGATACACTGAGCTGATGGACAGTTTGTGAAGCTACCCTTAACTTTCTCTCTCTTATTTAGGTGAATTCTTTTAGTTTTGCAATCCCATCTCTTTCATAAGGAGCTTTTCCCCTCTGTTTATTAATTTTTTTCAGTTAAACATAAGGAGCTTTATTTTTATTGTAGTTTTACAAATATAATTTATTTATTTATTTGGTGGTTCTGGGTCTTAGTTGCGGCATGAGGGATCTAGTTCCCTGACCGGGGATTGAACCTTGGCCCCCTGCATGGAGAGTGCAGTCTTAGACACTGGACTGCTAGGAAAGTCCCTTAAGGAACTTTGTTGTTTTTTATTCAACAGTATTACACAGAGCAAAAGCCTAAGACTGAACAACAGCCCCAAGTGCCTATCAGTTCTCTGATCTCACCTCCTTGTCTCTCTTTCCATCATATCTGCTTCCGTCTATGGCTTTCTTAATGCTTCTTGAACGTATTATGTGTATCTCGTCTTAGGACTTTTGTATGAGCTGTTCCTTCTTCATGAACTTTCTTTTAATTCCTAATAAATGTTTAATCAATGTCTCCTCCTTCAGGTTTTTAGTAAGATGTCATCTAATCAGACCTATCTTGACCACTTTATTTAATTGCCAGCTTGTCTTTCCCTGGCTTTCCTCATCCCTGTTACTCTTATCTTTCATTTTTTAAATTTCTGAGTTGCTTTCTATGCTAGCATGCCAATAATTTTACTCCTTTTTAAAAAAATTATTTTCTATGGTCTCCTGCTAGAATGTAAGCTTAAGGAAGGTAATATCTTTCCAAATTTTGTCCCATGATATAATCAAATATAATATTTGTAGAAATATTCATAGGAAAAACTCAAGGAGCTTTGGCAATTGACTGATGGTAGAGTATGAAGGAGAAACATGTGAAAATAATCCCAGTTCAAAATCGTCATTAGCTAACCACACTTAGGAAGCGACTATATAGAATTATCTCTATATATGTTAAATATAAGATACTAATGGTATGTTCAGGGTTGATATTAAATATGACAAGAGTTAAGAGCATGAGAGAAACATCTGAGCCATAGATGTAAATCTGAGGGTCATTACTATTTAGGTGATAACTGAAGTTATGATTTGGATGATATTTTCAGAGAGGGGGAAAGTGAAGAGGATCTAGTTGAGCAGAGAGAACAGCAATTTGAAAGGAGAAGAAAGACTTACCAAGGAGAGAAGGACAAGATGAATCTGGAAAGGTAAGAGTAAATCAAACAAAGAAAAGTTCAGGAAAGGACCAGGCAGTAGCAACAGAGTTTGCAGCAACATGGATACACCATGGAGAGATGAAATAAGAAAGTACATTATCTAAAATATACCAACTTAGAGCTTATATATCCCAGTTTAAAAATAGATGTGTTTGAAAGACGTGTGCCTATGATATTGGAAGTAAAGAGTTTTAGTAACATAAAATTGATTGTAGTTCAGAAAGTTCAGTCCTAAAAGCTCCGTAAGCTCTTTGCTATCTGCAACATCATTTAGTGCTTATTATTTAATTTGAGAAGATTCTAGAAAGAATACATTTTCATGAGCTGTTAGTTGATAAACTTATAGTGTGAAGAGTATATACTTCTGTTTGAAAATATATATTAATATTTATATTTGCATAGGTTTTTAATATGTATATAGAGAGAAATGACATTGAAGGTGATTCAGTTATCGTGTTTAATAAAATGTAATACTAGTTTCCAGGATGAATTTGGAGGCTTTAATAATGAATCATAGTGCTCTGAATATTTAGTATGAATGTGAAACATTGATTATCTTTATTCCTTGAACATTTCAAACTTTTTCATGAAGAAAGGTAGTATTCCTTTACTGAAAATGATAATGTATGTCTTTATGAGCATCAGTGTGTATGCATTAGACTTCACTATGTGGAGGCTACATAAAAATGTTTTATGCTTCTGGCATCTGGATTTTCACTTACTTTGTAGCTGTTTTCTCCATGTATGTTACTGATTGAGATGATAATAACAGGAAGAACACTTACATTTCACATCTTTTGGCTTTGTGAGTATCTGAGCAAATGCATTTTACTTTTCTACCTTGTCACCATGGGACTTTATTTAAAAATGTGTGTTTCTAGACCTTTCTGAACATGTTAGAGGCAAGTGTGTGATGAGAACCTGGAAAAGCAGGAAGAGAGGAGAAGTTATGTAGTGGATGACAGCTCTGTGGGTAGTATTAGAGGTGGATCATAATGGGAAACCCTCAGAACGTTTTAAGGGAATGGTAAATAAAGTTTGATGTAATAACATTTACAATGGTCTTTTGCTGTGACCATGAGGTGGGTGATGTTAAAGCTGGAACATGTAGTCATCTTCATTGCATCTGTGAAGCCCAGCATATCTTCATATATATTGTAGTGTGTTAGCTGCTTAGTTGTGTCTGACTCTTCGAGACCCCGTGGACTGTAGCCAGCCAGACTCCTCTGTCCATGGAATTCTCCAGGCAACAATACTGGCCATTCCCTTCTCCACATATAGCTGTAGGTGCTTAATAAATACTTGAGGACTGAAAGCAAATGTTCTAGGCTTATCTCTAGAGTATATCAGGCAAAGGAAACAGGTGCACAAGCTCTGAGGCTTGAAGAGTTCTGGCACATTTGGAAACTGTGGTTCAGAGAGAGAATGGAATTGATTGTACAAAGTAGACCATTAGGCTAAAAGTTGGAGCCTTGTAGGAAATGGGAATCTACTTCCAGATTAAAAAAAAAAAAAAAGAATTGCACTAGATTTGCACTTAAGAGAGAAGGTTCTGGTGGTGACCTCGATGAATTGACATTTGAGGGAAGGGACTCACAAAGGTGATCCTGGCTGAGAAGGCAAATGATATGTTATGGCAACCAACACAAGAGACAGATTCAACTAAAAGGTACAGAAACATCTAGTAGAAATGAAAAAGTAGTCACTGGATTTAGAATCATTTCAAGAGTATAGTCTTTGCATTTGCTGTGGAGAGCTGAGATTAGATGATCAGAGATTGAAGAGTGAACAAGAAATGGGGAAATAAAAGGGCAAGTTTTCAAAATTATTTCTAAGAGGTTGGCTGGGGGGAAAGTTGGATGCAGAGAAATTGTAGGATGTAAAATGTTTTCTATATCTATAGGAAGCAAGAATGATGCCTCTACATAACCAATAGGAAAGGAGGGTCAGCAAAGAGTGGAGAGATTAATTTGTTCTTGATCGCAAGAGGGACACCTAACTCTCTACCATGAGAGGAGAGGCAGTAATAATGGTTGTAGAGGTAAATGAATTTGTAGATCAAATTAAGAAGTAGACTACTGAAGGAGAAGTAGTGTTGTTGGCCCAAAATGCAGAAATGCATTAGGCAATCTCATTAAGCAATTTTCAATTAATGGAGCAGTGCTAAAGAGCTTACTGTTTAAAACTGAACTAAAAAATACCATTGAGGCCCATAACACAAGTTGGACTAAATGCAGACTTATAAACTGGTGATACTACTCTGTTTGACTGTTGACTCTTATTTGCATTTTACTTATTAAAAAATACCTGCTGGGCAAGAAAATCTTTCGAAGATGAAAAATTTAGAAATGCATATTTGTATTTTTTTTCCTAATTCCAGCCTCCTCTAAACTTCTCCTGATCTGAATATTGTTATTCCTAAAACAGCTGTCATTTGCAATGACTTTACAGTAATGCACACCTATACAGTCACTCCCTTTTGGAAAAGAGAGAACTGTCATACTTTATGCATCTTTAAAACCATCTAATGTATCATCTTGTAGTCACCACTTTGTAAGTAATCATGAAGTCAAAAAAACATCTAGCATGATGTCCTAAAAATAAAAGTCTAAGAAATGTCTCGCATAGGAGTTACTCCATAAATGTTTGGAGAATCCAAATGTTTGCTGGAAGCCAGGCCAAATTAAGACCCAGTTCTCTGGCACAGCCGTGTTCCTCTGTGACTTTGAACTGCGTCCTTGATGCCTCAGCAGTCTCGACAGAGGGTATTGCAGCCTTGGTGCAGACAGTAGTAGGTGTTGGCAGAAGCAGCCGTGGCATTGGCAGGGATTGTGAACAGTGGAAGCACCTTGGGGAGGCTCAGCGGTGATCCTGTTAGAGGGCATTGGAGGCCAGGCTGGCACAACAGCCCCTCCGGGGGTGCTCCAGAGAGCAAAATGGCAGATATGACACTATTATCTGGGAACTCATCTGTGGAGACCAGTGAGACACCTCTGGCAAACCCAGAGGCATCAGGGAGAGACCAGATGAAGGATTTAGGGTATTCAAAGAGCTGAGGCAGAGAAATACTAGGCCAGAGCTGATATAAACATACTGAATTTAGTCCCCAGGTGGCACTGAATAGGAAACAAGGGTTTCATATTTATAGGCCTTAGGTCTGCACCTCAACTTTTTTTTTCCTCTTAAGATCTTACTACCTTTTGCTACTACTATTTCTGCTGCTGCTACTACTGTTACTACCACTACTATAATGACAGCAGCATTTTGTAGCATACTGTATTTTACAGCATGCTTACCTATGGTTCTGTTCTGTTGTTGTTGTTAGTTGCTCAGTTATGTCTGACTCTTTTGCAACCCCAATGGATTGTAGCCTGCCAGGCTCCACTGTCCATGGAATATCCCAGAAAATACTGGAGTGCGTTGACATTTCCTTCTATGCGGCATCTTCCTGACCCAGGGATTGAACCTGCATCTCCTGAATTGCAGGTGGATTCTTTACTGCTGAGCCACCACCACGGGCAAGCCCGTGATTCTTTACTAGTACTTCGTTAGTAGTTTTATCCGAATCATCTCATTTGATTCTCAAAAATGTAGATCCATAAGATAGATGATATCCTTATTTTGTAGGTTGAATGTAAAAGTGAAGTTGCTCAGTCGTGTCTGACTCTTTGTGACCCCCTGGACTGTAGCCTACCAGGTTCCACCGTCCATGGAATTTTCCAGGCAAGAATACTGCAGTGGGTTGCCATTTCCTTCTCTAGGGGATTGTCCCAGCCCACAGACTGAACCTGGATCACTCACGTTGTAGGCAGACACTTTACCATCTGAGCCACCAGGGAAGTAGGTTGAGGATGTTGTAAAACTGAAAGTGAAGGAGATGGATAGCAACAGCCACATTCACACACCTGGTTTGTGGAGCCGGGGCTCCTCCTGTTAGCTCTGCTCTTAGTGCTAACCTGTCTTTTACCCTTTACTTCAAAAGCAGTTGAGGGACCCAAAATATTCTTCCCCTGTGGGCAAATATTCTGACAGAGAAGCTTTCCATTTCTATTTTTGTCTCTGAATAGACAACTTTGGGTAGTCTGTTTAAATAGGAACCCATTGTAGTGTAAGCTGATGATCCAATATGGAGTTTCACAAATTCATCTGATTATAGCAGAAATTAGTTTTATTGCCATAGGATATTGGATGTTTGGTTTTTTTGACTTGAACATACCATGACATTTCAGTTATTCCTTTTAAACTGTTAAATGTCTTGATGAATAAAATAATAATCCCAACTCATATTCATATTTTTGTTTTATTCATAATATGATAATGATATCATGCTCATATTAAACAAATACTTGAAGAAGGTATACTGTTTTCCTAAAACTTCTTGTACTTATTTTTCAGTTAAGATGACAAAATTTTAACTTTGAATAACTTTTTAGAACTTTGTCTTATAACAAATTCTTCTTGTGGTTTAGGTCATTTATTATTAGCACTAAGAGACAAGGCCAATTAACTTATGCATGAGTAGGGGAGAGTAAAGTAGTTAACGAAAGAAATTAGTGAAATCTTGATTTCACTTTTAAAATTATCCTATTGAGATGCCACCAGTAGTCTGACATTCCTGGAACAACTTCCCTCATTCCCTCTTCTTGGCTTAGAGGAGAGTATGTGAAACTAGCAAATTTTGCAATCACTTTGCCCTTCCTATGACAGTATGCTAAAGTGCAGTATGATTTGATCAAGCTGTGATAATGTTTCCTTTAAATTATTATGTATAATTTGTGTAAGCCCCCCAAAACATGGCAGGAAGTAATAGTAAACATTTTGAATAACATAATAAAGATATGGGCTTCCTTATGTTTGTCACCAAAAGATAATTCTGACTACATATACATTCTCAAAGCTAAACGTAGGAAAATAAACCTTAAGAACCCTGAATCAATAATCAGCCATTGAGCAGTAGAGTTCTTGTTATTGTTATCATCCATGTGTGTGTGTATGTATGTGTGTGTCTGTGTGTGTGTGTGTGTTTGTGAGAGAGAGAGAGAGAGAGAGAGAGAGATTATATATGAATACAGATTCACTTATTTCATAAATAGTTTTGGAACTTTTACTCTCTGCAAGACAATGCTAGACAAATGGAGGCTTCTTGAAAAGTTTAAAAGCTTGGCAGAGAGACACAAAAAGTGCTGCTAAAGGAGCTTAGAAGAGGGACATGGGAATTGCAGTATGGCTGAAAAGGGTATGAATTGTCTTGTAATAGTATTTATTCCATAAATAGAAGAAAATGTTGCTAGTACTTCCTTTAAAAATGGTATGGAAAATCTGTCAATGATGAGTTACTAGCAATACTGAATTTGAATAATATCCAACTAGAGTTGGAGCAAGAAAATGATGTAAACTAGAAGTAAATAAGGAATATTTTAAATAAAACTATAGATCCAAACACTGGAGGAGGAAAGAAAAATATGAAAAGAATGTTGATTTATTTATAGTTGATATATTTCCTGTGTGTGGAAAATCACTATGGATAATTATATAAAATAATCATATTTAGTAAGCTATTATTAACACTGTAATTTCTTTTTCTTATTTTATCAAATACTTTGGTATCTTCCAAGGTACCTCCCCATTTTAATATTTCTTATGCTGTCCTTGGAGAGAGTCTAATCCTAGCTTTGGCACTTTCTTCTTTCAATAATTCTATTTATGTATGCGTCTTTTTTTCCTATAAAATGAAGATTTGCCAACATTGTCTTTATGGTTTCTTGGTCCAGTTTTTCTAAAATTTTATGCTTACATGAGATGGTATGCAGAAAAGTCAAAGCCGTTTAACTATTCCTTTTGTGCTTTGTTCATAACAGTCCTCCAATAATTTGCTGGAACGCACAGTGTCTGGAAATGAATGTTTGGAACAGTTTGTTTTGCTTGTCTTGACCATTCCACTTCTGACCTAATGGGTTATTTAACTATTAGGAGATGTTCCCATTACAGGCTTTTACTTTGGCAAAAGGCTGGCTTTTGTTAACAGTGGTGGGGCTTTTTTTTTTTTTAACTGGATCTGACACAATAAAGAGCTTAGGGCTTGAGAGGTGGATGGTTTTCAGTGAGTGTCTGTGAAGGAAGACACCAATGGGTAGGTGAACCGGTGAGATATGATGAGCACAGTGGTGAATAAGTGTGCCGACCACATCAATCTCCCAAACCTATTCATTTCTTTACAGCTTTACAAAATATATTTATATAATTAAATAGTGTTAACTATATTAATATTTTATTCAGTTTTATATTTTTGCGCCTAAGTCTATAGAACTAGACTATGGATGCATATATGTATATATTCATTTTAGTGTTAATGTAATTTTGTGCTGTTCTGTTTTTTGGCTGTGTGTGTGATGTTGTTTACAACAAACAAATGTGCAAAAAATTCCCTGGAGAATGCCAGTGCTCACACAACTCCTTTCCAGCCACACAACAATACTGCATTTCCCAGGCTCCCCCAGAAGTGGGGACAACCTTCTGGTCAATGTAATGCAGTATGTATAGAAGTGGTGTACACCATTTCCTGGCTTATTCCCAGAAAACTCCCCAATGTCCATCCTTTTTCCTTAACTCCTAGCCAGAAACACCTAAAATGCGGTATTGGCTTCTCAATTACCCATGACAAGGGGTCAGATAATAGACACTAAAAGGCTGGAGAACCCTGTTATAGCAGGCAAAAATCTGGTAAGACTGTTGCCAATGATAACTTGGAAGGCAGATCATTTATCTACTAAGCTCTCAGCTCAAGAGGGAAAAGTTGGAAAAGCACTTGTAGTGTGCATTCACTAAAATTAGCTGCCTTTGGCAAAGTATTGTAAGAAAAAGATGTTACAGGAATAGAGACAGTCAAGAAACTTGAGGCACCACTAGGATAGCTATATCAACTGCTTTTAGACCCCGCAAAGTAAGAGAGAAAAAATTATAAGAGGCTTTGTGTGCAAAAGGGTCAGCAACATTTATCAGTTTAATAAAGTCCTGAGACTTCCCTGGTGGTCCAGTGGTTCAGACTTAGAGCTTCCAATGCAGGGGGCTTGGGTTTGATCCCTGGTGTGGGAACTAGGATCCCACATGCTGTGTGACGTGACCAAAATAAAATAAAGTCCAGTAGACATGTGGCAAACTTCTGATTAAGGGTAGTCTTCCACCCAAGTCAGCTGTCCCTGTGTCATCTTATAAATTACCCATTAGTTTAACAAAGGGGACACTGAGAAAGAGGCAAAGATTCTGTGCACTTTCATCTTGGAAAGAAATTTGGAAGTGGTCACTGACAGATGAAATTAAATGGAAGGAAATAGATCATAAGCCTACTGATAATTTGAGCAAATTTCACTGCCAAAGAAATGGCCTTTAACATTGGACATTCCAACTACCAAGCACTTTGAGCTTTTGTTGTGCAGTGAATGGTGTTCCCTCCACAATTGACATGCTGAAACTCTGGCCCCATGATTTCAGGATGTGATTGTATTTGGAGACAGAGCTTTTAAAAAGTTGATTAACCAGAGATCCCAATGCAATCTGACCAGAGATCTTATCATGGTAAGAAATTGGGATACACAGAGAGACATGAGGATACACACAGAGAAATGAATATACACAGTGAGAAGGTGGTCCATTGTAGGTCATGGAGAGATGTATGGGCAGATTCTCCTCTCATGTCTCTCAGAAGAAACCAAACATGCTGACACCTTAGCTCAGACATCTTGCCTCCAGAACTGTGAGAAAACACATTTCTTTTATTTAAATACCAATGGGTATTTTGTTGGGCTTCCCTGGTGGCTCAGCTGGTAAATAATCCGCCTGCAGTGATAGCTCTAGAAAATGAATTGTTTTTGTTCAATCACTAAGTCATATCTGATTCTTTGTGACCCTATGGACCGCAGCACGCCAGACTTCTCTGTCCTTCGCTATTTCACAGAGTTTTCTCAAACTTATATCTATTGTGTCAATAATGCCATCCAACCATCTCATGCTGTCTTGCCCCCTTCTCCTCCTGCCCTCAATCTTTCCTAGCATCAGGGTCTTTTCCAGTGAGTCAGCTCTTTGCATCAGGTGGCCAAAGTATTGGAGCTTCAGCATCAGTCCTTCCAATGAATATTCAGTTAATTTCCTTCAAGATTGATTGGTTTGATCTCCTTGCTGAAAATGAATACAGCTCCCAAATTATCTCCAGCAAGAAGTGACTTGCAAAAGTGTTTCAGCCCCTAAGAGCCTATTCTCCAACCCTCTTGTAAGATGCAGACAACAAGGATAATAAAATGCAGAATAAACTTCTGAGGTGTGCAGGCAAGGCAACTCATGAAATATATTTTATTTTGTGAAATCAGTTTTTAGTGGAATATAGGAAATTTATATTTTGCTTCCAGATTAGAAAATCAGGTAGAAAAACAGGTTTATAACATGTCATATGAATAAGAATAATACAGTAAGAAAGAATTATGAAGGTGGTTTTACAACTACCTACTGTAGTTGTAACTACAACCTACAGTATACTAAGACAGCTTCTAAGATGGATTACTGAAAGAAAAGCCTGTAAAGGTGTTTTATTCTTTCATGTTCAGACCTCTGATAAACCCAAATTTTATCCATATATGCTTTATAAATAGAAACAAAAATAATCATAGATAAAAATTCCTTATTCTCTAGATCAAAGAAATTCACATGCCCAGTTGTGTTTTTAGGAAATTTCACCCTGTCAAATATAGATTTTCAAATGTATCAACTTTGAAAAATTAAAGATGTTTGCAGTCTTTATTTGAATACATTCTGAGGAGCACCAGGAAAACAAGCCAAATCTTGAAATATTTACTGATGAAGGTGACTGCATGCAGAGCAGAAAGTTTAATAATGAAAAACCAAAAGCTAGGACCCCACATGTGGGAAGGAACACCTTCTTGTATGAAAGTTGTTGCCAAACATATGAAATTTTATTTGCAATTAGGACAAAGATAGATATTCCTGGGCTCTTTAGAAAATCTCTTGTCATGATGACGTATGGTATTAGTCAGGCTGATGCTTATGGAGAATGTACTCTTGGTTCAATATCAAGAATATATCAGTTTATGTAACAAAACTGTCATGCATAATTAAGCTTTTAAAAACCAAATATGTGCTCTGTAACTGGGTTCTTTCAACAGTCCTAAATGGGGAGACTGAAACAGACCCAGGCAGTAATCATGCCACCTGGGCTTCCATGTTCCTATGGCTGATTAAGCAGGTGTGACAATGAGGTGTAGACATAGACTTTTCATCCAATATGGATGATTCCAACTAACTCACAGCCCCTGCAAGCCCCCACTTTGCCTTCCTAGTTTATTGTTTTACTTTAAGAAAGTCAATGACAATCTTAAACACCACAGAATTGTAGTTTTTTTTTTAATGTTTTCATTTTTTGTTCTTGGTGAACTTTGAAGCATTTTGTATCAATTAGAATGTTAACAATGACCAAAAGACCAAAATTCTCTTCTTGGAGAAAATTGTCAAAGTTTTAAAGATCTAGGACCATACTACATATTCATGGTAATAAGAAATTGATTGCTGAAAGATACTAGTAAAATTTAACTTCGGAAAGTCCTTGGACCCTACCACATCTCACAAAAGAAGAAAGAACGGAAAAAAAAAACACCTCAATCAAAATTTGATTATTTAGAAATACCATATTCTTTAGAAATCAACCTTACAGCTAGATAATTCTTTAAGGTACGTATCATAAGAGATTACCTTATCAAATGAAATTTCATTCATTTAATCTTTAGAAATTTCACATTAACTAATTACCCGAAAACAAGTTTGAAAGAACAATTGCATGCAACAGAACAAAACAGAAAAAACAATAATGTGCTATTTTCTGGTATTCATTCTTTGTTATTCTCAGAATAGGAAAAATTTCAAACTAGAAGTTAATGGAAAGTAAGGGACTTGTTTTAGTGTTTAATCACTCTAAGTATTTTCTTGCAGATTCCTTAGTACTTGTTTTTTTCTTGCTACCAAAGTACTCCATCCAAGGAAAATGCTACTTTCATTTCCTCCTGGCTATTCAGATAATTTGTTTTTAGAATTAAATACTGTTTTACTAAGTCTTTTACCATGTCCAGGGCCTTGTCCTCATGTGCATTTCTTGCTAGAGTGATGGAGCAGAGCACATTGAAAGACTGACAGTTCATGAAGGTTTCATTGTAGGCATCATATTGGTTTTTCACTGTGTGTGTAGGGGGATGGCATAACAGTCCTGGGTTCTGCTGGAATAAAAAAAACCTTTTTTTTCAACAAAGTCACTTTCTGTTGTTTAGACTATTTAATATCAAGCCTGTTTATAGAGATTAACTTTGCTAAAAAATTGAGCTGTTGAAATCAAATGAACCAATTTATACAGTCATTATGAGTAATGAAGCCAAAGACTTTCTTTTTTTTTTTTTCTAATAGTAAAAGATTTTTGGTCTGAGGGTATGGCTGTGATTTAACAAATTCTTCAGTTGCATTTTGTTTGGTGTATGGTTATATTTTAGAGTTCACTGTCTCTGACTTTTTAAAGCTTCTAGGTAAATTGATAATCATTTCTGTTAGCAAAGTCCATGAAGAATTTGACATCATTTCTTTCTCATCTATTTGCACTTACACACAGTAATTGCAATGTGATATTCTTTGACTGGTGTTTTTTGTTTTAATTATTACTATTATAGTGTTTGGTAGTCATTTGTTGTTACCTTTAATTCACATTTGATCAGGCCTTTTTTTTTTTGGTAGATTTGTTATGTTTCTATTTCTTATATACCACATGAAGTTTAGCATTTTGATGTGGGTTGTTTTTAAAACTTCCAACTATAATTACCAATATTCATGACTCTGAGCTACAGTATATAATGGTTTGGGGGATGCTTTTAAAACTGTTAGTATTTATCACAAATCTCCAAATTCTGCGAAGAAGATTCTAGATTATGTTGCATAATCTGTGCTATACAAAGCATATGATCTCATAACTGAGGTACTTTAAAAATCATATGTGGCTAATAATTAAATATAATTTTAACTAAAAATATGCAGTGCCAGTAGTTTTCGCCATTAAATCTAAAAGGAATAGATTTCTCCATTAAATCTAAAAGGAACATAAATATGTTCCCTGTTTCAATATTTTAATAGCTTTAATTCTACATTTTGACTTCTCTTTGGACATAAAAGGCATGTCTGTGTCCTTTTATTCTTTCTATCCTTTGCTTTATCATGTTACCTGAGCTAATCCTATTTTTCTTTTCCTTTTTTTTTTCTTCCTTGAAGAAAATTTAGAGTAGGAACATGAACTAAGTTGAAGTTGAGCAAAAATTATTGTAACATAATTTCAACATTGATTTTTTTAAAACAAACATATACATCTATGTTATAATAGAGGTAATCATTTTGGGGAAGAGCCAAAGGATATTCTTTCCACTGCAAAATAACATTAAATGCTAATAGCTCATTGAATTCATTATTCTCATCTAGTTATATAAGCAGTTGCATTTTTTATCTCTATAAACATAAAAACAAGTGAATATTTTATATTTTCAGAATATTTTTATAATATACATATTTTTAAAAACATCATGGAATGAAGAATAACATTTTCTGAGAAATAAACATTTTCTGTGACAAGTGTCTAGATCACATGGATACAAATGGCAATCACTAGAAACCTACTAGGGGAAACTATATAAATAAGTTATTACTCTATTTGAATGGATCAAAACACCTTGTTGTTTAGTTCCTAAGTCTTGTCCGACTCTTTGTGACCCCATGCATTGTAGCCCATCAGGGTCCTCTGTCCATGGGATTTCCCAGAAAACAATACTGGCGTGAGTTGCCATTTTCTTCTCCAGGGGATCTTCCCGACCCAGGGATTGAACCTGCATCTCTTGTGTCTCTTGCATTGGCAGGCAGATTCTTTACCTCTGAGCCACCAGGGAAGCCCTCATAACATATTATTTAACCCTTTAATAATTACAAAAAAACTGAAATAAAATGTGATCTTACTATGTAATACACTAAGAAAATCAAAATATAAAGCAATTTTAAAATTGAAAATATATAACAATTTTAAAATCTGACCTGAGAGTTGGGAGAGGAGAATATAAAGGCCTACAAAATGGAAAATTGTAAAAGGGTCTTGAAGCCATCTATGATGAATAAAAATTAACTGTCTATTGGGAAAAAAAAATGTTTCCCTCTTCTGTAAGTTAGTTAAAATAAAGAAGCTCCTAATGGCATGTATAATTTCCTTTGATACCTTAAGGTAGAAGGTGACGTTGATGAATGTGTTTATGGACTAGTGATCCTGAAATGTAACATTTCATGACCTGCAGGTGTTTCTACACCGCCTTCCCCCTGCTTGGGGGTTGTAATTGCTATTTGCAGTTTGCATGTGGATTATACATCTCTGCTAAAATTGATTTTTGCTTCTTCCACACACCCTGCCATGTGCCAGCATGATCTCTTGGAGCAGCTATGGGTAGCTGTTCTCATCTTGATATCATGATTTCAGGACATCTAGATAATACTCTTCTCCTTGGTTTGCTTTTCCATCTTTACATTGCCTCATTTCAAATTTATTTAAAGTTATTTCATTTTCTCACATTGTCTCCCTTAGTTACATGCCAGTTGAAGTGGAATTGAGTCCTGATTGCCTTGAAAAGTTACATAAATATGTTTTAGAAATCCATATTTTGTGATAAAATTTCATTTTTTTATTCTAAGACTATTTAGCTTAATGAATTTGCATGGGAATTCATGAAATAGTAAAAGACTTGGAAGTCTCTTGCTTTGTAGGCATTTAATTAGGCTCAAATTTGGAACTTATTTGGAAATCACTTATAGTTTCTGTAGCTCATATAATGTCAGCCTGGACAAAATCAAATGTTGGATATCTTTTTATGTTACTAAAGATGTATTAAGGTCATTATATATATATATGACTATGCTGCTGCTAAGTCGCTTCAGTCATGTCCAACTCTGTGTGACCCCATAGACGGCAGCCCACCAGGCTCCCCCGTCCCTGGGATTCTCCAGGCAAGAACACTGGAGTGGGTTGCCATCTCTTTCTCCAGTGCATCAAAGTGAAAAGTGAAAGTGTCATGTCTAACTCTTAGTGACCCCATGGACTGCAGCCTACCAGACAACTTTAAAAATATAATCATGCTTCTCTGTTATTATTTAGCACAATATCACTTCTTCCAGCTATAATTTTATGCCTTACTAAGAAAATTTCTGGGGTCTCCTCTTTCTGAATAGTGTTTAAACATTAATCTTTATTTTTGCAGATATCTGTGCTTAGCTGTTTCCTTAATGGCACAAGCTAAAGTTATCTCAGAAATATTATCACTTTGTTAGTATGCTCAAAATAAATTTGCTGATTATATTCAATTTTTTAAAATTAGGCAATATAAACTGATAGGGAATGTAAAATGACTTTATATGGAAAAACTTGACTTTTAAGAAACATATGTAATGATGTTTATTCATGTTGCATTATCGATAATTTCTAGAAAGATCTCTTTCTTAGAGTTATACATTTTACATAAGTTCATTTACTCTCCACCTGCAGCCTTATTCTATTTCATCATGTATTATGTAAAATAATTCTGTAAGTGAACATTTAAAATTTATTTTGAGAACCTGAAGTTCAGCTCCACTAATTGTGGACTACTGGCTACTTGATGTTAGCCCTCAAAAGTCACAAGTCAAAGTTTGAAGGAAAGCTAGCTTTGATAAGTTTAAGCCATAGAATAGGTGAAAACTAAAGAATTCTGCATGCTTGATTATAAATCTGAGTTACAGACTTGGAGAAGAAGAACTGGTCTTTGTGTATTGAGGAATGAGGAAATCATGGAGGTTTTTACATAGCAGAAGGCAATGAAAGCCACTCCAGTGCTCTTGCCTGGAGAATCCCAGGGACTGGGGAGCCTGGTGGGCTGCTGTCTGTGGGGTCGCACAGAGTCAAATGCAACTGAAGCAACTTAGCAGCAGCAGCAGCAGCAGCAGCAGCAGCAGCAATTGTAGAAGATTCTTCCCACGCACATTTATCTGTTCCAGGCATATTTGTGGGTTTATCATGTGCTGGCTTCTTGGGATATATTGAGGAATAAACAAGGTATAGTGCTTGCCCTCCAGAACTTAGAGTCGGTCTACTGGAGGAGACAGATAGCAAATGAACACATAGAATACAGGAAAAGCAAATAACTGCCACAAAGAGGTGACAGAGGAGGGGGATGTCTGAGGGACTCACCTGAGGAGAGCCCTCTCTGAAGAGATGGCGTTGGTTTCATGAAGCAAAGAGCAGAGGGAGAGAGAGCTGGGGTGCTGACTGAGAGACAGGAGCTGGTGTTAAAGAGCCGGAGGCAGAAGAAATGGCAGATGAACTGAGTAGACTGTGGGGCTGGAGTAGAGCGAGGGCGGAGGACAGAGATGAAGTCAGAGAGGGAGGCCGGAGACAGAGACTGGACATGTTTAGTGTACACCATCTAAATCCTTCACACACACACACACACGTGCAGCTATTTTCTGAATCGAAAAAATTTTTGCTTCACCAGTTTATAGGCCATAATAAAAGGGTGGATTGTTTAAATCCCTCTTAAAGTCAAGCTTTCAAAGTGAAGTAAGTCAGATAGAGAAAGACAAATACTGTATGGTATCACTTATATGCGGAATCTAAAAAGAACAACAAGCTAGTGAATGTAACGTGAAAGAAACAGATTTGGACTTTCCTGGTGGTCCAATGGTGAAGACTCCACGTTCCCAATGCAGGGGGCCTGGGTTCGATCCCTGGTCAGGGAAGATCTTACATGCAGCAACTAAGACCCAATGCTGCTGCTGCTAAGTCGCTTCAGTCGTGACCGACTCTGTGCGACTCCATAGACGGCAGCCCACCAGGCTCTGCCGTCCCTGGGATTCTCCAGGCAAGAGTACTGGAGTGGGGTGCCATTGCCTTCTCCGAACTAAGACCCAATACAGCCACGTAAATAAATATTAAATAATAATAATAATGAAACTGATACAGCATGCTCTGTTGCTCACTTGTGTCTGATTCTTTGCGACCCCATGGACCATAGCCTGCCAGGCTCCTCTGTTCATGGAATTTTCCAGGCAAGAGTACCGAAGTGGGTTGCCATGTCTTCCTCCAGGGGATCTTCTTGACTCAGGGATCGAACCTGTAGCTCCTGCAGCTCCTGCACTGGCAGGCAGATTCTTTACCACTGAGCCACCTGGAAAGCCCCATAGATGTAGAGAACACACATTCATTTGTTCCAGTGGTTTCCAGTGGAGAAAAGGAAAGGGAGAGGGACAATATGAGGGTAGGGGACTAAGAGGTACAAAATATTAGATTAAGCTACAGGGATATATTGTACAACACAGGGAACAGAGTCCACAGTTTAAAATAGCTATAAGTGAAATATAACCTTTAAAAATTATGAATCATTATATTGTATACCTTTAACTTATATAATATTGTACATCAACTGTACTTCAATAAAGAATATTTTTAGATAGTCAAGCTTTTACACGAAGATGTTCAAATGTAGAAAATGAGACTTTCCCCATTTCAACACCCTACAAGCTAAAAACATACTCACCCATCAAGGTCTATTTAAAAAATACTTTTTCCAATTAAAAAAATGTACCTTTTTTCCAAGCATTAGTGCAGGAAATTTCCTCCAACATTTCTATTTGTCACTTTCTCTAAAAGTCTTAAGTTGAAAAAGAAAAATCCCTGACATTGAAAGCAGCAATGATGTAAAGTGAAGACACGTGTTTGAAATACTCATACATGTTTCTCCCAGATCAATGGGAACAAGACGAGGCAACACGCGAGAGGAATTCAGATACTTGTCACCTAGTGGATTCCAGGCAAGCGGGCAGTCTTTAAGACCCAGCGGCTCGGTATTTGTCTGGAGAGGAAATGTTGCTTTTTGACAGATGAGAGAAATCCCCTTAGCGCTGGCTGTGGAAAGAGAGAAGTGAAGTCAGTCACCTGCTGGCGAAGGCCAGTAAAACAGCAAAGCAAGAGGAAAATTTTTTCTCTCCCTCTCTGTCTCTCCCCGCAACCCCCCTCTCCCTCCCTCTCTCTCTTTTCTCCCCTCTGTCGAAGCCACCTCCTATTCCTCTCAACTCTTTTAGCATAACCTTCAAAGGAGAACGTTCCCTTCAGACTTTATTATCTTTATCCCCTCTTCACTGAGAGGATGCCTCAGAGCTGCAAGACATTTTTTTAAGTCTAGGCAGGACTTGGGGGATTTGGTTATCTTGCCACGGAAACTGATCACTGCTGAAGCTTGGGACTCCGTGTGCTAAATGAACTACCAGAGTAAGGCTGGCGGAGGAAGGCTTTTTATCATATACTCTTCTCTTCAGTTTGAACACATTTGCTTGAGATTTGCCGCATGATGCTGTCCAGGGAAGCAGCTTTTTTTCTTGGGATGCAGCAATTCGCTGGTTTCTAAGCTTATTGCAGAAGAAGAAATAATCTTAAATAGAGTGGATTTTTTTCCCCCTACCCCCTGCTTGATTCGACTGAGCTGTGTTGCACCGCGCTTAAGGATCACCCGGCACTAAATTTTGAGGAAGTCAAACAAAGTGAATTACAATTATTATTTATTTATTTATATTATTTTTAACCGGTGGAGGCGGCGTGATCACGGAGAATGAGACTGAGAGATGCTGCCAGGGCTTGGAGGAGGATAAAGCTGAGTTTAGGCTGGAAACTAAGAGACTAGATTGTTTTTTGGTCCCACTTGCCCGGTTCCTCTTCACTTCCTTTAGTTTCGCTCCATGGACAGATCAACAAACCTGGACATTGAGGAGCTCAAGGTACGTGATGCCCGGAGTGGGCGCCGTTCCTTCCTTGCTGGCGCTCGCCTGCTCTCTTGCTCTCTCTCTCTCTCTCTCTCTTTTTTTTTTCCCGCTGCCTCTTCCTCGCGCTGCTAGAATAGTTGGTGGCCCCGTGGGACGGCGAGTGGGCATTTTGGGGTGAAGTGTACCCGGGCGCGGACTCCCCTTCTAGGGCCGAGGACGAGGATGGAGGGCGGCTTTCAGGGGCTCGGCGTGCACTCTCGGGCCGGGTCCACTCCCTGCCTGCTCCTCCCGGCACGGCCATCCAGTCCTCCCCTCGTCAGTTACAGCATCACTTTGGGTACCAGACCCGGCTCCGCGTGTCCGTTCCCCGCGCCGGGGCGGCGGCGGCGGCGGCGCGGTCTCTGCCCCTTGCCACCCGGTTACCCAGCAAAGTTGCCCGAGCTGCGCGGCCACTTTGCCTCCTCTTCTCGCTCCGAGCCGCCTGGCCCCTCCAGCCCGACACGGGGACCGCCTATTTCCGCTCAGATTCTCGGTACTATCTGCAGCTATGGCTGGTTTTCATCCCGGCTCTTCCCGCGACCCCTTTTCTCCCACGACCGCTGACACGGTCTCAGCCACAGGGGCACTGCCCTGGGCGCGAACTCGTGTGCGGTGCGGGGACCCGGCGCAATGGAAGGGACCAGAGGGGTTCCCCCGCTGGCCCGGCGACACCCGCGCAGAGAACGTGCCTGCCCGGAGCATCCACAGCGCGCCAGCCGGGCTGGGGAAGTGAGGAAGGGGCGGG
>SJXQ01003631.1:12126-79115 GCA_006408695.1 Aepyceros melampus | reverse complement strand
AAACCCCCTCTGCCCCGGAACCCCTTCTGCCCCCCGCAGCTCCGCGGGGTCCCCTCGCCGCAGCCTCTCTCCACCGAGAAGGGTTGGCTGGCAGGAGCGTTCAGGCTGACAGTTTGCCCCTCTGTCTGTGGGCACAGCTTTAAAAAGGCAAAGAGCACTGCTGCAGTGCCCATTAAAACCAAAAGAAAAACAACTAAAAAAAAAAAAAATCCACAAAATCACTTAAATGTCCCGCTCATGGTAAATGAAACATCAGGAAAGAGGGCAATGCTTGGGAGCATCCTTTCTTTTTATTCTTCACTCTTCTTTATCTCTCAGGCGTTTTCTCTTGCATCAGAGAGTTGTCTCTAATACTAGAGATTCAGTTCAGATGGACTCTTTGCTCAGGTGTGGACTTTTAGACGCACCCCCACCAACTGGGAAAACTTCACTAGTAGAGGTTTCCCCAGAACTATCAGGGAAACGGATTTTGCCCAGGAGGAGGAAGGGATGGGAGAAATCCCCCGTAGAGGGCAAAAGTTTCTGTCTGCAGCCTGCTCTCTCTGCCTGAGCACAGAGCACCAGCATGCCCACCCAGCAGCCCAGTTCTCCTGGGAGGTGCACCCCAGATCCCTATGCTAAATGCATAGGAGAGCAAGGAGGCACAGTGAGAGGGCTGGCCCTGCCTCTCACTGTAGAAGAAGGGCCTATGGGGGAGGGTGATCACAGGAACTAAGACATCACTTCGTTTAAGACATGGAGTTTGCTGGGGAAAAGTTAAATAGGGAGGAGATATGTTTGCTGCTCTAGTTAAAGTTGGGAAACAATAAGTTTGTGTTATGGCCAAGGTCACCATCCATAGACCATGGCCTGGAAAAGAGGTCTCCTATAATCTCTATGTTAATCTAAGGTAGGACGCAATGCGTTTGTGATTGAAAGATCTTGATGCCTTTTCCAAAGCATCCCTGTCTCTTGGGAGAAGGGTAGGTTTTATTTGAGATGCAAAAGAGGCCACAGGAACAAGCTTATTCTTGTGGGAAATGTAAGGGAAAATGATTTTGGGGGGAATCACTTTCCCTGATATTCCATTAGTTTCCTGACAGCTTATCTCCCTCTGAATCCTGGCATCTCTAAATTTTTACAATCAGCGAAAAGAGCAAATCCACAGTGAAAACTTCTGTTTAGTTCAGTAGAAGCTCCCACCTTAACCTCGAAACTACTACACACTTATTCAGGGCTTCTCACAGCCAGAATGTGCTGGATTGGGTGGATAAGCCACAAAAGGTGAGGGAATGTTTTGGCAGTGACCCACTGGGAAGAGATGAAGGGATGTCAGAGGCAAAGATCTGTGGAGGGTGCTGAAAATTGTATGAGGGCCAAGCTGCTAAGGGAAGTCAAAACTGGCAAGAGAGGAAAGGAAGTCTAGCCTTATAGAAATCCTTGAGATCCTCCTGTTTGGGAAACAAAACTTATGTTGTTATGTTTGGCTACACTTCTGGAACAAGGGGACTTTAACACACACTCTGGAATATATACTTTGTAAAGGTGGGGGAACTATATGTGTAAACACTTGTCTGGATTACCTCTTTCAGAGGAAATCATTGGCTTGGGATTTCTAGAGCATTCCAGTTGAAGTTATTTTCTGGTGGCTTCCTGGCTGAAGGGCCCCTCATGTAGTAACTGGAGAAAGGGGAGAAAAGAAAAGCTGCAGATACTTATTTTTTGACATCATTTTCTTCTTCACTTTTCTTCCTATGATCCAAAGATGCTTACTTTGAGACAGATCCACGTAAGTACTTTAGTTTCTGGGATGCTTTAAATACATGAAGTGAAAAACAACGTTCACTGGGATTTGACGGACAAACAAAGGTACATAATACTGCAAGAATTCCATTTAGCTTAGTTTTAGATCATTAGTGTCCTTATTAGTTGAACCTGCTCACCCCAGGTCTTAGGGAAGAAAGATTCTGCTAATTCTTCATCTTTGTGCCAAACTACTTTCTGTTTTTGAGATTAAAAAGCAAACAAACATTTTTTGCTATGTTGGATGCGTGGATACTGATATTTTATTAAAGTACTGTTTAGTAAATACTGTTGTCCTATGCAAGTTTCTAAACTAAAGGTAAGCTTCAGTAATTAGGTGCTAAGCCACTGCTGTCGTTATTATAAAACTAAATGTAATCTGCATATTAAAAGATTTACAGGTGGAAAACTAACATGTTATGTATATAAAACTTGCTAATGAAGACAAGCATGTTTCATCTTCTCTTCTGCACCCAAGTGCCTGATGAAATAGATCAGTGTTGAAAGGAGAGCGTTCTCACTCAAAGTATTCTGGTCTTGCTTTTCCTTTTGATCTCTACCTGTTTCTTTCTCCAATAAATATATAACTTTACCCTGGATTTTGCCCTGGTGTTTGTTTTTCAAGAAGAAACAGCATCAAACCCAACATAAGGGTGACTGCTTTGGAAATGTGGGTGTTAATGAATATTGATATTAGAGACAGCACCTTCTACCCTGGAATATCTGAGTTACAGAGTACTTTTAGTAGTTGATATTTGACAGAATAACTTTAGTGTTTATTTTAGCTCTGGGGTTGCCCTCTTTTAACTACATATCTTATGCACTGAAACAGAGAATGCCACTAATTTACAGAGCTGGCGCTTATACGTTTGCCTTTTGCAGTGTGTGTTTGTGAGTTATCAAGCTTAATAAATAGTATGTTTAAGTAACCCATATGTCTTTGGCAATTCTTTTACTTAGCTTTTAAAATATGAGCTTTAATTCATTTCTGTTAATTTAGCAATCAAGAAATTAGGCTTTCAGATGTTAATCATATATTTGTGAATAACTGTAATTTGCTTTGAGATCAAAAACATAAAACATATCAGGAGGACATTACAACTTTAGCAGTATTATTTGATACCAGCTTTTATTTGTCAGAATTGTTCCTTTAACAGGATGATTAGCTAGAAGTTAAAATCGAATTTTTCTATTACTTGTAGAACATAAACAATATGCTTCTGGAATATTTTCCTAATTATCACTTAATGTGCAAAAATTATAAACTGTATAGTTATTAATCCTAAGGGGCATAAGACAGGTTTTCAGTAAGTATAATTGTACTTGTTTGAGTTAATTAAATGTAGTCCAGTCACTGTTGCTTAATTTTCTCTCTTCAATTTGAATAAAATTCCATCTACCAAGAGCGTGAAACTTGCCCTAGATAGGCAAGGCACAAGCTTCCCTGAATAATACAATTAGGTCATTAAGAAAGTACAGTGCTTGGGTGAGATAATCTAGGCAAAACACACAGAAGTGTTTAAACAAGTAGATGATCGAACACTGCGGAGATCTTAAACCAAATCTCATAGTACGTTATTCTACAATTTCAATCAAAAAGAGAGTTGGCACTTAGAAGCATTCTGAAAATGGTTTTCTGTTTGTTTGTTTCATCAATAAGACACTCAGCCCAGGAAAGTCAGCTTGCTGCCGTGTAGGAGGCTTTGTGATAAGTGCAAGTAGGTGATATTTTTTTCTTAGTCATTCCATAGTGAAAAATAGTACTGTCCAACCAATGTCATATTTTTAGCAACCTGCCTTATATATTCATTTCTTGGCTTAGAATAAGGAACATGATTGTGACTACGGAATTATTTGACGTCTTTCACATCTAAATGAATTATAAGTTCTGACCATCCAGGTCAAGTTCCAGTTCTCTTTTGACGACAGGGACCGGTCACCAAGATTGAGAAATAGTTAACGTTGATTTCTTTGTATTCAGAATATAGACTTGTTTCATTGAAGTTGAAGTAAACTTCAAGTAGCAATAGGGAAACAGTTGCTTTTTATATGGCTTAGGAGGTATGAGGGGCTTCCCTGGTTGCCCAGATGGTGAAGAATCAGCCTGCAGTGCAGCAGACATGAGCTCGGTCCCTCAGATGGGGAGATCCCCTGGAGAAGGAGATGGCTCTCCACTCTAGTATTCTCGCCTGAAGAATCCCACGGACAGAGGAGCTTGGTGGGCTACAGTCCATGAAGTCATGGAGTCGGACAAAACTGAGCAAATGAGCACACACATACACAAGTGGGATGGGGGAACGTTTCTGATATAAATAGGAAGAGAATTAAGAAAAATACATTTGAGGGAAGTCGTGCAAATGATAATTTTAGAAATCTTCAATGGGCCCCTGTCATCACTAAGGGTATACTCTAGTCTCTGTACTGGCTATTATAGCTTTGCTGATCTCCAGACTTTACCAAATGAAAATACATCAAATTTTGAAGGTCCAGTGAAAAAGAATATTTTAAGATTTATGGACTCAAAATCATAGCTATACAGGATGGCTTAATGCTCTAAGACAATAAATCAACATGTCTTTTGGGGCTTTCCTTTTATATAATATTTAGTGAGGTGTTTCTCATACTTGTATTGGAATTTCAGCTAAAATACGATGTGGCAGAGCTTACAACTTTAAGTTCTTAAGGAAAATGACCATGTATTTTTGTTCAAATCTCTGTGAAGTTTTTGTGTATATACATAGGTATATATATACTATTTGTATACTAACCAAATAGGTGAGTATATAAATGAATAAACATTTTGTGTCAAAATATGTTTATAACTTTAATTGTTTGGAATTGTGCTTGAGAACAGTTAACCTTGATTTCTTTGCATCCAGAAAAAAGATTTGTGATAAAATTCTTAGCTTCTAAATCTCTATGTGATGAACTGAAATGCTTCATTTTATATAAGTACAGATTTTAACATACTAACATACAAGTTTTTATTTTATTCTAATGCTGTTCTTTCTCTTGGAAAATGTTTAGAAGCCTGAGGTAATCTTATATCCTCAATGAAACTTACCAGACACTTCTAGGCCAACCACAGAATGAACAAACTTGAGGATTACCATGTTTCCAAGAGAATTACAGAGATTTCCATCCTAAAAATTAAAAATTGCGAAAGTATCTTGAGAGTTTCCTTGATATTCCTAAGTGGTATTTTTAGAGATTGACTCTAAAAAATATTGTAAGCCCTGATCTGGTTTTAGCACATTTATACTGCTTTGTTGGAATTAAGTAGGTTGTCTAGAGTCTTCTATGCCAAGTTGAGATCAGAAACCTTAAAAAATTTTTTTCATTATCCAGTCAGAAAAGCTTTAATGCCATGGCAATGCCCATCAGTGTAACAGGAGCTGAAGTTTCAGCCTTAGTTGTTAATTGAAACAATCACCCCACACTAAAGACGAAGTTCAGTGGCATTTGGAGGTCAGAGGTACCCCTAACAGCTTGTAGCCTTTAAGGAGCTTGATTTGTGTGGTGAGAGGGGCACAGATCTGGTTGAAGGAGTACTTAGAAGACCTTGTTTAAAGCCTGGCTTTGCCATCACCCATAGGTGGCTCCTTGGGTGTATCATAGCCCTTCTCTGCCTCGGGTTTCTCAGATGATGGTGGCATTGCAGGGTGGAAATTGGATTTGATGTCTAGGTCTTGTTGTAATCATTTTTTAGCCACAACTAAAGATCTTGTTCGAACAGTGTCTTCTAAACAAGTACAATATCTAATACTGATAAAAGGGGAACAGTTCTAGTTGGGGCAAGAGAGGTTGAGGGCTGTATCAGCCCACTTCTCCCTTGCCCCTGCACTTGACCCCAGGACATTACCTAGAACTCTAGACTGAATAATGCGAAGTCAAAACCTCAAGACCAGCTGATCTCTATCTTCCAAGTCTGAGAGTCTAGGGCCCTGAGAACGTTATTTGAGAATGACATTTTTGTGATCCCCCCCTGGAAAAACATCATTTCCAAATCAATAAATAAAGGTAATATAGCTCTTTTTATTCCCCCAATATAGCCTCATTTGAACAGCATGATGTTTTTTGAATATTGTTTTCTCATTTAAGGGTACCAAAATGTAGACTCAGAAAAATCTAGTGAAAATGCTGAATAAATAAAGGAATCAGAACTCAAAGATGTGCTTTTTATATCCAAATACTATGTTCTTATTTATGGGCAAAAATTCCAGGATACGTGCAGAACTTATGATGGTAGAGGTTTCTTACTGAATTTCTCTAACATTCTTGTTTCTAAGAAAACTGACAATATTTGACCTATAGTCATAGTATTTACACTTGCTACAGAATAGTTGTTCACAGTTTTAATTTTTTACTGATATGCTCATTCATAATCAGTTACTTTGGGCCAAATTATTATTGGTTGATGTTTGTGAATAAAATGTTAGAGGAAGTGATAATTAAATCGTGAATTTAGGTCACTGAATAAGTTTTATAACCTTGTATCAATCTTTTAAAATAAACTACATATTTTATCTAGTTCTATGAATCACTTGAGTGATTGAATCACTATGAATTCAATTACTCTTGAATCACTGCAAATAATTTTGATTTTGTTAGGGCTATAAATCGAATTTAACCTCCAATCTGGCTTTGGCATTCCACCTTTTGTACATTTAGAATCATTCTTGAAATTGAAAAAAATAGATCTGAATGATTGTACTTACACTAAAATTATTATGTTCTTAGCTTTTATGATAGCCTCAAAACCTGGAAATAAATACCAGATAATTTAATCCATAATCAAACTAAAGTCCTCAAGGGCAATCTTTGAGACTTAACCTATCAGCAACCACAAATGAAGATATACAGATAACTGAACATTATTTTGCAAGGACATTTCTTTACATTCATAAGGGGGTCATTACTGAATAACACCTCTACTTGAGGAATGTTTTTCAAAGCCTTTGGAAGCCTCAACATTTAAGTGTCTAACTAGAAGGTATGATTCTATGATAACATATTTTCTGCCTAAGAACCATCATTTGCTCAAATCTCGTCCCTTTCATCATCAGAACTAGATTTGGATATTCTTCTAGAGAATACAGTTTCTATTATTTACCAGAGTGACTGGTTAAATGACGTGATGAAGAAGAGAATACAACTAAGTTGACTTGAGGTTTGGCTTCTGGGGGGATGGGGATCAGGTTGGCCTAAACTCTTAGTGCCTTACACAGGCACACTTGCTTTGCCATTTCTCAGCAGAATTGTTAATGGCTATAAATCAGGGACATTCTGGGTTACTCCTAAATAATTAGAAACGCAACCTTAAATCTAGGAAAGGCAAAAAAGCCTACCATATTCTTCTTTGCTGGAGACATGTAATACTTCAATTATTAACCCACATGTTATCATTATCTAACTTCTTTTCACATTGGTTTTTAAACTCTCATTTTTGTTTAGAATGGCTAGAAAAATACACATTATCTACCTGAGATAAAAGAGCCTTTGATTCTTTCTTGGGTAGAAACAACCGATTCAGCTGCCACAAGGAAGAACATTTTTGTGAAACATGATATAATAAATCAATGTCACGAATGGGAAAATACTGTTATCGTTGCAGTTCCACAAGCCTATATCTACTCAGAGTAGTTGAGGGTTTTTAAAATTTAAATCAGAAGAAGAAATTAACTACTCCAAGTAAGAAATTGCTTACCTAAGACTTAGTGAATTATATTCTGGGTTTCTACCTCCTTCTCAACGTGAGGCTCATGAAAGGGAAATACTATCTAGCCTGAGTACCAGAATTAGTTATGCTTCTGAGCAACCAGTTGGTATTCTGTCTTAGCAATCTTTTTCATCATAAAACTGATTGTGTTTTCTTCTTTGCCTTAGTTGCTAAAATGCTCAGAGGCAAATTTGTGGCCATCTCTAACAAGTATACCTGTGTCTTTACCTAATTCCTGGCCTCATAATACTTTTTTCTTTTCTTCACTGTGCTTAAATACTTTCATAAAGAATCAGTGACTATAATTTTGTATAAATACTCATAGATTATTAAGAGCTTTTGCAGGGACTCAGTTATTTTCATAAAATTTCAGTGGACATGCCTTAATATTTCTCATCTCTTCTGAGCAGCTTATACCTCTGTAGGCACTTTCTTCCATTTGTCAGAGGCTACAGATTTTAAAAAGTTTGAATTATCATGCTGTGTGTATCCAGTTATGCTGTGTGCATGACTTTCATCACACATAATAGCTGTATCACTTGTGGACCTCCTTACCACAAAATGAAACCCTTGCACATCCAAAGTAAAAGACCGCTATTTAGCACTTACGTTATCAAAACTTCCAAGGCATTCTGTCTTAAGTCATTATTGTTATTTGTTGTTGTTCTCAAATTTGGCCTTTGTGGAGAATGATTGCATGCATTTCTAAATCTCTGCATTTCTAATGTCTATTACTTGTGTCTGGTTTGGAGACATTAATAAAAGTGGAAGTAAATGAGCTCATCTGAGTCAGCATTTTATCTATTTATTTATTTCAGATTCACTTTGCAAAAATCAATGTTTTGATCAGTTGAGTTGCTCCAGGCAGCAGAGGCAGTTGGACTTCTAGATATTTTATCTCATGAAGTTTCTTAAAGCTCATGTTTAGTTGTGATTCAAAGATAAGCAGTTCCACGCAGAGTATTGTGTCTCAATAAGAAAGGTCCTCATTGTTAAAGCATTCTTGGGAGAACGTTTAAGCATTTAGTAGCTGTGGCTATGATATATACAGCTGGATTAATTAAATGCATTTTGACATGTGACAAGTACAAGAGAAGGTCTTTCATTTGTGTCTGCGTCCATTTACTATAGGGCTTCCCTGGTGGTTCAGAGGTTAAAGCGTCTGCTGGAATGCAGGAGACCCGGGTTTGGTCACTGGGTCAGGAAGATCCCCTGGAGAAGAAATGGCAACCCACTCCAGTATTCTTGCCTGGAGAATCCCGTGGAGGGAGGAGCCTGGTAGGCTACAGTCCATGGGGTCGCAAAGAGTCAGACACAACTGAGCGACTTCACTTTCTTCACCATTTGCTATACAAGCCTTCTTTCCTTTTACTTCCCTGGTGGCTCAGACAGTTAAGCATCTGTCTACAATGTGGGAGACCTGGGTTCGATCCCTGGGTCAGGAAGATCCCTTGGAGAAGGAAATGGCAACCCACTCCAGTACTCTTGCCTGGAAAATCCCATGGACAGAGGAGCCTGGTAGGCTACAGTCCATGGGGTCGCACAGAGTCAGACACAACTGAGCGACTTCACCTCATCTCACCTCTTTCCTTTTAGAAATACTGATATGTTTTTATGTGTGTATTTATTTCACTTATTTCCTAAAACAAGAAGAGCTCTTTGCATGTAATAAATAAAAACACAACTGACTTTAAAGTGTTTAAAATTGACAACTAGTAATTTTTTTTCAATACCTGTTTCATACTTATGCACACCTGAAGTGAATTTCAGAAACTTTTGAAAAATATAATTCAAGCATGCTAAAAATATAACATTATCCATGAGAGTATTCTTTCTCAAATTCTGTCTCAAATTATAGTTAATTCTATACTTCAGCTTGATTTAATAGACTTATGTAATTGTAAAAATTATCTGCACACATGCTCAGAGTATAATTTTTGTCTTCTCTGACTCCTTTTGTGATGTTTAGTGAGATGCACTACCCATCTTATCCTCAACTCTCTGCTCATTCAAAACTGTAGACGGTATGCTAAGTGTATTCCAGCCGATACAGCGCAATCGAAATCCTGAAGTTTGAAATCTTGTTTTTTCCACTTCTTGTTTTACCATGAATAGTATTGGAGTACAAATGAATAAAGATCACAAGAAAAAACATCAACTAAAACTTGGGAAAGTTATCAGCAGTTTAAAGCGTAATTGAAAAGGAAAGAATGACTCCAAGTAAACAAAATAAACATGATACCCTACCCCAAGCAAACATTAGACTTAATTGGTAATTCTGTCTCTCTTTGATTTAAATCTTCCAATGTCTAAATTAATACATTACAAAACTTGTGATTCGCTGTGGTGTTAGTGGATACAAGTCTTAAAGCTCTTTGATAGACTGCATTATCGAATTCTAAGCAAGAATTTGTCTTTTTTATTTTCAATGGAAATGTAGTATATGAACTCTTAGCAGTTTTATCTTTCACTCTTTTTCTTGCTTTACTTTTCATCTTTAGCTGCAAAGTTCCTGTTGCCTGGAACTTTGTTCATGATATTTTTTTGATTCCTTCTTTTTACATACTTTCTAGTTAATCTTATCTACTCATCTGTTCAGTTCAGTTCAATTCAGTCACTCAGTTGTGTCTGACTCTTTGCGACACCATGGACTGCAGCACGCCAGGCTTCCCTGTCCATCACCAATCCTGGAGCTTACTCAAACTCATTATCTACTCATAGCGTCTGTTTTTACTTACAAGGAGATGATGCCCTGTAACGCATACCCATCTTACACCTTTAACTTGAGGAAACTGCATTTCCGCCTCTCTGTCAACAATCTATTCTAGAAATCTTTACCCGGATGTTTTGCACTCACCTCAGCTTAACAAAACTTTTTTGTTGGTTTAGTGTGTCACTATACACTTAGGTACCCCCGCTGGTGCTCTGGGATCCTCTTCTTTGGATCGCATTGACCTGCCTCACTCATCTAACTGATCAGCGGGTCCATCAAACCACATTGTCAGTGCTTATCCTTTCTTTACTTTCTGTTAAAAGCCTAGATCAAATTCTCATCTTCTCTTTTCTGAACTTTTGTTGAAAATTCTCTTATTCTTGCAGTGATGCTGATCACAATGCAGTGAATTCTAATGTGAGGCTGCAGTTGTGGCCTGAGGGTTAGAGGTTTAGTTGGAATCACCGTTAAGGAATTTGTACTTTCCTTTTCTAATTCTTAATAAGTCATCTCAGAGTAAGTTGCAAAATATTGGAAACTGGGGCACATTGCTAGGCCTGAAGCGGAATGGAGAGGGATTTAGAAGTTCCTAGAAATGCATAAAGGTGCCCTCAAAATGAAGAAAAGATGGTTTCTGGAAGCTAGACTTGACCATAGCTACTGATTAATTATTATCAATTATGACTAAAATGTTTGAGTTGGAAAAAAGGGAACTACAGATTATTGGTAGATAATAGTGACTCATTTTATAGCCTTTTTGTGTGTATCTTGATGAAATCTTCACATTACACTATTCAGGAACCATGGATTATGTTTGACAATTTCCTTAGTGGATTTTCTGTATTTTTGACATTTTGATCAGATAACTTATAGTCAGTAATGTTTCTATGTCTCTGGGCATTTGGCAGTTCTATCTCTGAGAGGTGGCCCAAAGCCTGATAACTTAACTAGGCAGAGAGGCATAGAAAAATTATGAAGAAATCTCAATAGATATAGGCTAAGGTGTTTGTATTCTGAAATGCACATCACTGCTAATGAACATGGTTGGTTATTGATCTGTAAATCTCAGCTGTTGGTTAGATGGCTTTGCAGATATTTTATTTTTTATAGCCTTAGTCTCTCAGTAAAAGCTGTGTAGTCATCATAGCTAAGTCTTAGAAGTTCTATGAGACTTATAATATGGGCTAATAAGAGTCTGCTGCTGCTGCTGCTAAGTCGCTTCAGTCGTGTCCGACTCTGTGCAACCCCGTAGATGGAAGCCCACCAGGCTCCCCCATCGCTGGGATTTTCCAGGCAAGAGTACTGGAGTGGGGTGCCATTGCCTTCTCCAGCTAATAAGAGTAAGGTAACATAAATATGCACATTTCAAAGTAGGAATGAGGAACCTAGATCTAACTGAAGATGGCAGGTGATAACAATGGCTAGTAAGAGATTGCCTAAGAAAATGTAACTTGTACAAATGGAAGAGTCCAGGAAACAAGGTCTATTCATGGTTCTTCAGAGGGAGATTATTCCTTATTAAGGAACCAGACAGGTTCTTGACTCTTTCTAACTGATCTGCTTTGCTTAGCCTTTTGACAAGCAATCTTCATTCCACGATTCCAGACTTCCCTTTTAGAATAAGATAATAATTTTGGTCCCTCACCTGCTTAAAAGCCTTTGTTGATTCCCTGTTGTTTATTTTATAATCAATTTTTTCAGCATGATACAACATGATATATAGGTTGCTCTATGATCACTGTCTTACTTGCCTTCCAGTACACATACACACACACACTTACACACACGCATAGCCTGTGATGTCTTATTTCCTCCACCAGGGATCAGTCCTGTACCCCCTGAATTCGAAGTGTGGAGTCTTAACCACTGGACCATCAGGGAAGTCCCCAAAGTAAGGTTTAAAATATACTTTTTTAAATTTTTTCTCGCTATAAAGTGTAAGTTCCTTGAAGGTAGTGATCATATTTGATCACTCTATTCCCAGAGCAGGCTTCCCTCATGGCTCAAACAGGAAAGAATCTGCCTGAAAATGCAGTAGACCCAGAGTCTAAATGGATGCCTATCATATAGTAAATATTTAGAAGTTGTATTAAATGAATGAAGGAGTGAATGATTGAATGAATGAGCGAGCCTGTGTAGGGCAACCTGGTATGAGGTCCTGCATTATCAGAGAACAGAATTAAAAACTCATAATTGTAACATAGAGGAAGGCATGGGAAAGGGAAAAGTTGAATTCTATAAGTGGGTAAATGTTAGTTGGGGAAATTGACCTAATTTATGATATCATTTATGATTATTCCTGTGCCAGATTTGTAACAGTATAGGAAAAATTTAGAATGGTCTGTCTTTCTGTGTCACTGATTTGGCCTGCTCTGCCATTAAGGATGGATTTCTGGCAACCTTTATCCAATTTCTTGAGTCCAACTACTTTACTATTACTAATAGGGCCATGGTGAGACATCTGACCCCAGAAGGACCAATTAAATTCTTCCCCTATGGTATATGGATGAAATAACTGGACTTTAACCCTATTGGATCCAATATTTACTTTTAATGGCAAATAATTTTTATAAAGCCTGCTTTAAAATTATCTCAAAAATACTTTGATAATATAATATAACTTACTTGCAAATAATTTTTACAAAGCCCTCTCTAGAATTCTCTTATAAATGCTTTGACAGTATAGCCTTCTTGCCCATAATTTTGAAAATATCATGCCCTAATTGCAATATAAAGAAAGGAAATGAGAGAGGAAAGCATGATCTAATGAAGTTCCATTATTTCGGAATATAAATGCTAGGATACAGTGAATACAAAAGCTATAATTTCAAATTGACAAGATGTTTATTCCACTCAAATTCCATGAGTGGTTTTTCCTCATTTTATATATATATATTTGAAGTTGTAAGCATCTCTCAGTAAATTCTAAATTAAGTAAAATATATCACTCTTACCATGTACATAGATGTTGTATTCCTGGACAGTTCATTAGTTGTGTAAGAATTTATTAACTTTTATTTTAAAATGTTCAAAAATGTGTAAAATGGACGGGGATTCAAGGCCCAGTGGTGCTCAGCTGTTCAACTCATTGCCAGGATTTAGCCTTGCACTACCACCCCCCAACCCCCATGGCCAAATCACTGTGAAAACCAAAAATGTCAATATATTTCAAGTTTTCATTCTAGGGGAAAGTATTGCCCCTGGTGAAATTTATTGCTTTAGCTGATGATAAAGTAGACTTTTGTTTTGTTTTGTTTTGAAGTGTTGCTAGAGTTTTAAATGGTTGGAAAGTAAGCTTCTAGTCGACTAAGTGCAGTGCACGGTGGTGGGCTCTGCTGCTGAAAAAGAATGAAAACCAACGGAGGAGAGAGAGTTCCATTCTTTCTGGAGTCCTGTGATATTGCACTGAAATCAGATTTTGCTTTTTACTCCTCTTCTATCTCATACATAACATTAGGTTATTTTGATTTCTCTCCTTTTCAATTCAAATAACCTGTTTTAATATATCCCTTTCTTCTTAAAACCAGAGGAAGGCTGGGACTTCTTGAAGCAAAGAAGAATATTTCAATGTATGACAGTTTACACAATTTTCTAAAAACATATATCCTAGTTGAGTCTAATGGTCCAGAAACTGGAACTTTAGAACCTGACTTGTCTCTGATTGAAATCAGAATTGCCCGGACTATTAGAGGTGAAGGTGAGGCAGGACCCATTGGCCAACACACTGCGACTTTGATGTCTTCACATTCTTTCTTTTTAATCCCCCTTCATCACTGCTGTAGATAACTGTTATTAAGACAACATACTTGCTACTTTATCTATGGTTCTCACACTTTATGGAATAGGACCGTGTAACAAGAAGTTTGGAGTAAGACTTTATTTTTGTAAACATTGGTTTATTTAAAGAGAGCTCTAAAATTGACGTATGAAGTCCCAGTTCCACATACGTTAACTCAAAAACTTCTGGTTTTAGTATATAGCTTAGACCATTTGAGAAAAGTGATTTTCTCCTTTTATTTCAACTGCTAAAAATGTTTGTAGGTGTGGATGTTTTCTATTTGTTCTTGAAATTATTTTAAGATTCATGTTTGTCAGTTATAAGTTTATATTACACTTATGTATATTTCAAAGGCATTGTTAAAACCATATATAGGTTACGTACTCATAAAAGTTATATTGAGCAAAATGAATACATTTTATATTTTACATCTCTTTACAACTGCTGTCAAATTATTTTTACATTAAATTTTGCTATCTCAAAGATTTAGACAAAGGCATTATACATAGTAGGTGCTTAATAAATATCTGTCAAATTAATTAACTTTAAATGAAAGTTGTTTTCTAGTATTAATCTTACTGCTTTTCCTCCAAATTCATTATGAGACACAAGTGAGTATGTGATTAGAAATGATCTATGTGCCCAGGACAGATTTCTCCTTAGTTGAAGCACCTGTTTGACTCAGTATTTATCTAGATGAGGTGGATAATAGTGGTGGTAAATATGTCATCCACTCAGGCTCCCAAGATACTTGCACTGCTGTGTCATACAACTATTGGGATAAACGTGTCATACTTCATCCTGGAGTAATGTTCCTATCACCATCTGACAGTCATAGAAAGAAAAACCACACTTTTCCCAAGGACCATTCTGTTGAATTTGGCAATCAATCTTGATCCATGAGTAATAGGAAATAAATGATAGTATACAGAAGGAGAACCTGCAGTAGAAGCTTTGCATCAGATGCATTGGAATTTATAGATTATACTGACTCAGTAATGTATTTTAACAGACAAATGATTTTCAGTTTGCATTTTTCCCAAATTACACACTTCCATGTTTATGTGAAATATATCAAAACAAAACTGTTTTGGAGAAATACAAGATAAAGTCAAGGAGAATAGTATCATGATAGTCACCCGTGTATACCATCTCTGATAGAGTTCAGTCCAAGGAAAGTTAAACTCTGAAAGGAAATGAATTTGAATAATGACAAATAAATATATTAGGAAGACAGCCACCCACTTAGCCGCGTATCTTGTACAAAAAGTACTCAATACATAATTATTCAACAGAGCTTGATCTGAGCACAGATCTTTGTTTTCCTAATCGTAGAAAATTCCTAATCATGGAGTAAAATGACTTGCAGGCTTCTCATCAAAGAAGAAAACTAATACAACCTAATAGCTTTCGAGAAGCCAATATTAACTTATTTTTTCAGCTCTTTATTTTGTATAGAAGTGTAGCTGATTAACAGTGTTGTGATGGTTTCAGGTGAACAGGAAGGGCTCAGTCCTACATATACACATATCTATCCTTCCCTCAAACACCCATCCCATCTAGGCTGCCACGTAACACTGAGCAGAGTTCTCAGTGCTATACGGTAGGTCCTTGTTGATTATCCACTTTAAATACATGTGTGTACATTTCACAGAGAAGGCGATGGCACCCCACTCCAGTACTCTTGCCTGGAGAATCCCATGGACGGAGGAACCTGGTGGGCTGCAGTCCATGGGGTTGCTGAAGAGTGGGACACGACTGAGCGACTTCAGTTTCACTTTTCACTTTCATGCACTGGAGAAGGAAATGGCAACCCACTCCAGTGTTCTTGCCTGGAGAATCCCAGGACGGGGGAGCCTCGTGGGCTGCTGTCTATGGGGTCGACAGATTTGGACATGACTGAAGTGACTTAGAAGCAGCAGCAGCAGCAGTGTACATTTCAATCTCAAACTCCCTATCCCTACCTCCTACTTACCCCTTGGTAACCATAAGTTTGTTCTTGAAGTCTGTGAGTCTGTTTCTGTTTTATAAATGTATTCATTTGTATCATTTCTTTTTAGATTCTGCATATAAGGGATATCATATGATGTTTCTTTCTCTCTGTCTGACTTACTTCACTCAGTAAGACAATCTCTAGGTCCATCCATGTTGATGCAGATGACCTGATTTATTCTTTTTAATGGATGAATAATATTCCATTGTATATATGTGCCGCATCTTCCTTGTCTGTTCCTCTGTCTATGGATATTTAGATTGAGAAGCCAGTTTTAGCAGTCTCTCTTGGCTCCGCTTTGGAGCCTGTAGACACAGATTCATTCCCAGCTCCACTTGTGAGCTGTATGAACCTGGCAAAATTATTTATTAAAAACTTCGTTAACTGCGATGCCCACAAATAGCAAAACTGGATTCGTAATTATACCTACCCTGTATTTGTTGTAAGAATATAATGAGATAGTTATGTGGGTAGAGTAATCAATGCTTGGCATTGAGCTATCTATCTATATCTCAATTATTGTTTCATTATTATTTACATGACATTCATGAGAGTGGGCAAGCACAAGGGAAACATTATTGAGATGTTAAAAAAAAAAAAAAGAGTGTATTCACCTGTGAAGGATGGCGGTTTCACCCTGGAAAGAAGCTGATGAGCAGGCTGCAGGGGACAATATTGCCAGCTGGCCGTGTAAAAATCTAGCGTCGAATGAGACTTAAGTGTTGGTCTTTTCATGGCTGTATGGTAGAACTAAATGTAAGTGCTTGAATTTAATAATATCAAAAGCTCTCCAAAGGTTCTTAACTGCCTAAAGGCAGCTTTTAATTTTAAACACTGAGAAAAGTCAATCAGCCTACACCTAAAAATATGCATTGGAATGTGTTTTGCATGCATTAAAACCTAATTTCACATTCACCAAGTTTAACTACTTTTTTGCTCAACTAGTCTCAGATACTGGCTATTTTATTTATTTATAATAGAGCACATAGCTTGTTTAAACGTACACAGGCCTGCATTAAATGGCTATTCTGCCTATTTGTATGCATGCCTTCAGCAACGATATTTCCTTGGGATATTTTTAAATCTAAGGCTTTCCTCAGAAACTTAAGAAAAATTATATACCATAAATAAGTTCTCTCTCAACCCATTGGGGAAAACAAAATCTAATAGAATAGAAAAACAAAATTTTATTAAAATGCATTCATATTGCAAAATAAATGGTCTATATTTTACATAGAATTTATTGCATGTATGTTTACCAAAGTAAAATTAAAATGACACTTTTATTTGTTCTGGTATGCAGAGCACTTCAATATGCAGAGCCTTTGTTTTGTAAGCCTTATTGCTATTGTCTTGCTCTGCTTGAAAACTTTATACAGGAGAATTTCAATTTCTAATTTGTATAAGTAGGCAAGCTAGTCTATTTGTGTATGCTGATATTTCAAAACTGGTAAGTGGAAAAATAAATCCCTGCATACTTGGGGGAAAAAAGAGAGAAAGCATTGCTGGTGATACGTTCTCCATGTTTTTCAGTGTGGAATTCAGGGCAAGATAGAACAAGGAGCTTGTTTATAGCCCTGCCTAGGTTGGTGTACGGAGAAGGCAATGGCACCCCACTCCAGTACTCTTGCCTGGAAAATCCCATGGACAGAGGAGCCTAGTAGGCTGCAGTCCATGGGGTCACTAAGAGTCTGACATGACTGAGTGACTTCAATTTCACTTTTCACTTTCTACTTTCATGCATTGGAGAAGGAAATGGCAGCCCACTCCAGTGTTCTTACCTGGGGAATCCCAGGGACAGGGGAGCCTGGTGGGCTGCCGTCCATGGGGTCGCACAGATTCAGACACAACTGAAGTAATTTAGCAGCAGCAGCAACAGCAGGTTGGTGTAATTTGTCATGACTCAGAGTCCAGTCTTCTGGTTCAAGCTGACATAACACTGAAAGTTCCAAGAGGTTAGTTCAGTGAGCTCAATTCTTATCCTACTTTGTGGGGTTAATATGAGCTGTTATGATAGTCACTTTTTTGATCCTATCAATTTTGTAACATACGCTTATAAGCAGGACATGACAGCCAAAAGGTAAAAAGAGATTCTATCAGTCTTCCCAAAAGATTGTCTTCAGTGTGATGGTAGAATTATTTGCCCTTTGATCTTCCCTCCTGGCCAAATATCTTCCAACAACGTTGTTATAGCCTTGTATAAAAGGAAATAGTTCAAGAAAAGATAAATTCTGTTCTCTTCCAGTTCTAACATTCTGTGGTAACTCTATTTCTACTATAGCTGCAATTGTTACAAGCATATTTTATCTTTTACTTCTTTAAAATACTTGACATTTAGAAGATACAATTCCAGGAATCTAAAGTAACAAGATATTTTCTATATTTTCTTCAACAGTGAGTTGATAGCAGTAGTAATACCCATGCAGTCTTTTGACAGTGTTCTGGGAATTCTATATAGTGATACAGAACTTGTACATGGTCTTTGATATGGTCAGCTTCCTTTAGAACAATTTTGGGATAAAGTAGTACATTAGAACTTCCATTCTCTTGAAACTGGATATGCCTTTTCCTTCAATCTTATCCCTAGGGAATGAATTACTGGCTCTGGGCAGATGTTACTAGTAATGGGTATCAGAGGAGATGTTCTGGGCACTGCTGGGCAGCCTCAGCTCCATTTTTTTCCTGAACTACAAAGGTGCATTTAAAATGCACTACTGAGGAAGGAAGGCTGAGACCAGAGGCAAGCATGTGCTTTCAGTATTCAAACATAATGAATGGAAAAGGGCATTCTTGAGAACACAAATGGATTAAGGTTTTCCTGCCTTCAGTTCAGTTCAGTCACTCAGTCGTGTCCGACTCTTTGTGACCCCATGAATTGCAGCATACCAGTCCTCCCTGTCCATTACCAACTCCTGGAGTTCACTCAGACTCACATCCATCGAGTCCGTGATGACATCAGCCATCTCATTCTCTGTCGTCCCCTTCTCCTCCTGCCCCCAATCCCTCCCAGCATCAGAATCTTTTCCAATGAGTCAACTCTTCGCATGAGGTGACCAAAGTACTGGAGCTTCAGCTTTAGCATCATTCCCCCCAAAGTATACCCAGGGCTGATCTCCTTCAGAATGGACTGGTTGGATCTCCTTGCAGTCCAAGGGACTCTCAAGAGTCTTCTCCAACACCACAGTTCAAAAGCATCCATTCTTCGGTGCTCAGCCTTCTTCACAGTCCAACTCACATCCATACATGACTACTGGAAAAACCATAGCCTTGACGAGACGGGCCTTTGTTGGCAAAGTAATGTCTCTGCTTTTCAATATGCTACCTAGGTTGGTCATAACTTTTCTTCCAAGGAGTAAGCGTCTTTTAATTTCATGGCTGCAATCACCATCTGCAGTGATTTTGGAGCCCCCCAAAATAAAGTCTGACACTGTTTCCACTGTTTCCCCATCTATTTCCCATGAAGTGATGGGGCCAGATGCCATGATCTTCGTTTTCTGAATGTTGAGCTTTAAGCCAACTTTTTCACTCTCCTCTTTCACTTTCATCAAAAGGCTTTTTAGCGCCTCTTCACTTTCTGCCATAAGGGTGGTGTCATCTGCATATCTGAGGTGATTGATATTTCTCCTGGCAATCTTGATTCCAGCTTGTGCTTCTTCCAGCCCAGCGATTCTCATGATGTACTCTACATAGAAGTTAAATAAGCAAGGTGACAATATACAGCCTTGACATACTCCTTTTCCTATTTGTAACCAGTCTGTTGTTCCATGTCTAATTCTAACTGTTGCTTCCTGACCTGCATATAGTTTTCTCAAGAAGCAGGTCAGGTGGTCTGGTATTCCCATCTCTTTCAGAATTTTCCACAGTTTATTGTGATCCACACAGTCAAAGGCTTTGGCATAGTCAATAAAGTAGAAATAGATGTTTTTCTGGAACTCTCTTGTTTTTTCCATGATCCATTGGATGTTGGCAGTTTGATCTTGGTTCCTCTGCCTTTTTCTAAAACAAGCTTGAACATCTGGAAGTTCACGGTTCACGTATTGCTGAAGTCTGGCTTGGAGAATTTTGAGCATTACTTTACTAGCGTGTGAGATGAGTGCAGTTGTATGGTAGTTACAGTCCTTTTAATGGGTGACTGTTTATTTCTATTCCAGAGCTCAACAGGACTGATCAGTTTGGAGGGATCAGACTGCTTTAACGAATGGTTTGCTTCAGCTTGTCTTGGTGATGAAGCTTTGTAATTTGGACCAAGAAAAGTTACATTTACTCCTGTTTTGAGAAAGACCCATGGCAGCCTTCAGGATAGTCTCACATCTAGTTGACTCTATTCATCCTGAATAATCATTAAGTGGCTAAATACAACCATAAACATGTATAGACATCACTAGATAGATGGATGTGGTATTTAGCCACAAATCTGGCTAAACTTCCCCTGAAGCAAGTAAAATAGTTCAGCAAAATTTCAATTGTTTGTGTTATATTCAGATAATGGGTTTTTACTGAAACTTTAAATAAGTTTCTTCTTGTGGATACCAAAGGAGATGACTTTCAGGAAAAGTACTGTATAGGCAGTCTACTTAGACCTACTTTTATAAAGTAGAAAGCTTTATTCAAATGCGAAATACCCACCTATTAATCTCTTAAAGAGCAGGGATTATCTTAATTGTAATTCTGATGTGTCTAGTTTAATGCCACAGTATGCTCCAATCTACTTCAGACAATTAGAGACTTATAAACTAATTTCTTACAGTGTTTTACATATTCAGTAATCTACATTGTCATTATTTAAAGATGAAAAGAGGGAGTTGTTTCAAGATTAAATGTTAAAAGATGCAAACTAACATGCTCATTTAATTAAGGAAGCATGCAGATGAGTGTGTGGGAAGAATATCAACCTTACCGTTGTGTTTTACGGATTGTATCCACCACAAGTTTTCATCATAGTCTCATTATCTGAAACTTCTCATTTCTTTCTAACTGAAAGAACACCTGCTCTTCATTTCTATTGAGTTTGCTGTTTTCATTTGCTCTTAGGAACATCTCTAAAGACCAGTTGCCAAATAATATCCTTAAACTTGCTTCTTCAGCAGTTTGATGGGCAATTACCTTGGAAAGGAGACGTTAAGTCAAAGTGATCAAAATCCATGTCTGAGGTTTCTTATATATGACCTCTATAAAGTCTATACTTCTTTTTGGAAGATAAATTATAATATATGCTCCTCCACAATTCGGGAAACTGGCCTGAGATTACATAAGAAAGCATACACTCCTAGCATGGCAAGATTATCTGACAAGACCCGAGAAACAATTAGAAACTATACCGAAGTTTTAGATTTCAAGTATAATTTTGATTAGCCAGTATACTGGATATTGTATAATTGATTATATTCACAGGCACATCAAAGTTGGACAAGACAAAATTACAACAATCAAATTACAACAACAATCAAATCAATGAGTGTTAATTTTTAAAACATAAAAGAAGCAGATTTTAGATTTTCCTACAGAGTAAGATAGATGTTTAAATAGTAAATATCTTTGCTAAAATGTATGCTTTTGGACTATTATTTTGTGTATTCCTTGATACAAACAAAATTCTATAAAATTTTCTTTGATATATTTTTATTTGATAATATTTTATAGTTCCAAAAAAAGCAAATAATTTTACATTATGGATCATTCATATTATAATAGCTGCTTTTCAGCATCACTTTTGGTGTACCTGACTTTTTTTTTTTGGCCTAGCTTTTTTTTTTATATAAAAACAACCTTTGTTTTAGATGGTTGAGCATCAGTTAACAATTTTAATATTAGAATAAAAATTATGGAAGGCTAAAGATATTAAAAAAAAACTTCTATTACTCAATTAAACAGGGGCACATTTTAAAACAAAATAGTAGTAACTTAAGCCAATTAAAGCCTGTATTCTTACAGGTCACAGAGTACAGCTGAATAACAACAAAAATATATAATCTCATGATATTAATAACCCTTCATAGACACAATGCTTAAAATTGCTCATTTTTTTTTTCTTTTCCAGAGAAATTTTGTTGGGAAGGGCAGAAAATATTCTTTTTTTTTTTTGAAGAATATTTGAGTAATCACAAATTTTGAGTTTACCACTTTTTCTAGACATAAAGCATCTTGTAGAGCAAGAAGTCCTTGGGTTTCATGTCAAACATCATCTTGTTCTTTTGCTACAGGAATCCTCTGAAAATTATTTATCAAATGCACAGAGATTTTTGTATATCAGTGAAATTTATGAATCTATGTAGGAAAAGCACATTTAGGATTTGGAACTTGTTTCATGTATAGACATACTACTTAGTAAATGGAAAGATACTGGAGAGACTTTTAACTAATATTTTGCATGATAATTATTAAACTAATAAGTTTCTGTTAGAATTTTTTCATGAATATAATACTTTTTTCTTTGGCTCTTGAAATGTAATAACATTGACTTTTTTCTGCAATAAATGTATGTATATTTTTATATGATTTCCCAAAAGAAAAAAAGTGCATATTTTACTTAGTGTATATTTTACTTCTGTATGATGTAACATTTTTAAAAAATAAAAACCCTTAGAAGACATTTCAATGTACTTAGGGGTAGAGTCACTCTCCTTGCCATTATGTGGTTAAGATTTTATTTCCCTTAAACTAATTTCCTTTAAACTTTATATGGGCTCATCTCCAATTAAAGGTAATTATTTTTAAATGCATTTAGTGTAACTTATGCTTACTTGATTGAAAATATTTTCAGACTTCTTTATGTGACTCCTCAGTATTGGATAGAAAGACACTAAATTCTTTTGTGCATTTTGGTTGTAAATCTTACTGAATTTGGTTTACTAGAATTATGATTTTTAATATGTTGAGCATAAACATGTAGAAGCAAACTTCTAGGGTTCTAAATTTTTTCACTCCAGTAACTCTGTGGTCAGCTATAATCTGTTGCTCCAAAGAGAGAAGCTATATTTTAGATAATGGAATTAAAGTCATTTTAGCAAATTATAGTATTTCCCCCATTCCAATCATAGCAAATCCTAGTCCCCTGGGGAAATCTAAAGTCACTTTTAACATAGTAGATTTACCATCTGAGAATGGTAAATTTCTCAACACCTTTGAGAAATTTATAACTATATTGTCTAAGATGTTTTGTTCTCTTTGTGGGTCCTTGGATTCTTAGGAAAATCTGTGTATTTAAATGCATTAAAAATGATGTATTTTTTGAGCTTCAGTCAAGGCTCTCAATTAACCCACACAATGTAATGAAATGGTAAGAAGCTAGGCAGTCACATTTAAGAAGAGACCATCAGTGAAATTTCTCCCTAAATTTAATAAAAACAACAACAAAGTAACTGAGTGATGCTAAATTATTCTGTAAAGACTCTTTGAAAGGGATAGGATAAGAATTCTGAGCTTAATTACTAGAATCTTTTTTATAGTGGCTTAATTACAAAATAACAATGATTAGATAGAGTTAATCCATTAAGATGTAGCTTCAAAAGAGTTTTCCTTAGGTATAGTTTTGTATAACATACTTCTCTTTTTGAAATAAGCTAGCTACTGTTGATGTCAGGATAGAGAGGCTTAATCATTATAAGAACAACTCCAATTTAGAGCAGTGGATCTTAAGAAACTTAAGCAGCCCCTTAAGAACAGGAAACTTGGAACCATTCTTGAATATATTGTTGTCTGCGTGTGTGCTATTGCATCCAATTCTTTGCTACCCATGGACTGTAGCTCACCAGGCTTCTCTGTCTATGGAATTTTCCAGGCAAGAATACTGTAGTGGGTTGCCATTTCCTTCTCCATGGGATCTTTCCAACCCTGGGATCACACCCGTGTTTTCTGCATTGACAAGAAGATTCTTTACCACTGAACCACCTGGGAAGCCCATATTATTATTTTGCTGCTGGTAAAGTCATTTTTAAATTACTTTATGACATCTTAATGACCCAGATAACCACAATGGACTGATCACTCACCTGGAGCCAGACATCCTGGAGTGCAAAGTAAAGTGGGCCTTAGGAAGCATCACTATGAACAAAGCTAGTGGAGGTGATGAATTCCAGCTGAGCTATTTCAAATCCTAAAAGATGATGCTATGAAAGTGCTACACTCAACATGCCAGCAAATTTGGAAAACTCAGCACTGGCCACAGGACTGGAAAAGGTCAGTTTTCATTCTGATCCCAAAGAAAGTCAAGACCTAAGAATGTTCAAACTACCTCATAATTGCACTCACTTGTTCGCAAAGTAATGCTCAAAATTCTCCAAGCCAGGCTTCAACAGTACATGAACTGAGAATTTCCAGATGTTCAAGCTGGATTTTGAAAAGGCAGAGGAACCAGGGATCAAATTACCAACATCTGTTGGATCATCAAAAAAAACAAGAGAGTTCCAGAAAAACGTCTACTTCTGCTTTATTGACTATACCAAAGTCTTTGACAATGTGGAACACAACAAACTGTGGAAAATTTTTCAAGGGATGGGAATACCAGACTACCATACCTACCTCCTGAGAAATCTGTATGCAGGTCAAAAAGCAGGGTTAGAACTGGACATGAAACAACGGACTGGTTCCAAATTGGGAAAAGAGTATGTCAGGCTGTATATCGTTACCCTGTTTATATAACTTACATGCAGAATACATCATGAGACACGCTGGGCTGGATGAAGCACAAGCTGGAATCAAGATTGCTGGGAGAAATATCAGTAACCTCAGATATGCAGATGACCCCACCCTTATGGCAGAAAGTGAAGAGGAACTAAAGAGCCTCTTGATGAAGGTGAAAGAGGAGAGTGAAAAAGCGGGCTTAAAACTGAACAGTCAAAACACTAAGATCATGGCATCTGGTCCCATCACTTCATGGCAAATAGATGAGGAAACAATTAAAACAGTGAGAGACTTTATTTTCTTAGGCTCCAAATCACCGCAGATGGTGACTGCAGCCATGACATTAAAAGACACTTGTTCCTTGGAAGAAAAGTTATGACTAACCTAGATAGCATATCAAAAAATGGAGACATTACTTTGGTGACAAAGGTCCATCTGGTCAAAGCTATGGTTTTTACAGTGGTCATGTTGGATGTGAGAATTAAAGAAAGCTGAGCACCTAAGAATTGATGCTTTTGAACTGTGTTGTTGGAGAAGACTCTTGAGAGTCCCTTGGACTACAAGGAGATCCAACCAATCAATCCTAAAGGAAATCAGCCCTGAATATTCAATGGAAGGACTGATGATGAAGCTGAAGCTCCAATACTTTGGCCACCTGATGTGAAGAACTGACTCATTTGAAAAGACCCTGATGCTGGGAAAGACTGAAGACAGGAGGAAAAGGGGATGACAGAGGATTAGATGGTTGGATGGCATCACCTACTTGATGGACATGGGTTTGAGGAGGCTCCAGGAGTTGGTGATGGACAGGGAAGCCTGTTGTGCTGAAGTCCATGGGGTCGCAAAGAGTCGGACATGACTGAGTGACTGAACTGAAAGTCATTTCTTAGGATCCAATAAAACCCTAAGAGAAAAATTTTAGACCTCTTTTGAATCTCTTCTATGCATGGAAATGTGGCCATTTTGAGCAACCTGACCAATATGCACACTCAAAACCCTTTGATAATATTTCCATTTGTTTGTTTTCCTAACCAGTCTCTCTTTTTCTCAAGGTTCAGGTTAAAGCTTGAATCCTCACATCACTAGAAACCTTCTCCCTGAAGCAGAATCTACTCAAAGATAGTTCTATTAAAAGACAACAGTACTAATTATGTATAGAAATGTAACCTGAATGCTTAAATATTCCATTATCCTAAATAATCATTCTGTTTTATAATTGCTTGTTTCAGTCTTAGAGTGGTGGTAGCAGTCTAAAGACTAGATTGTGTGTTTGGAGTTAACATGTACACATTGCTATATTTAAAATAGATAACAAGAACCAATTATCAATAAATAAAACTATGGAAGAAAACAAAGTCAAAGTCCCCAGTGGCTGATGTGTTCCTAGCATGCTTTAATACATGTGTTTCAATTACTAAAAATTTTAAGTGGAATGTGTTATGATAGAGAAGAAATGCAAGGTTTTCTAAGTTTTAAAATATAATCCATTAATATGAACATTATTATTATTGTTATTATGTTTCCAAGATAGCTGGTCTTGAGGAAATACCACTACCTAAGTAGGCTTATATACATTGTGGGTAGCTAGAGAGACATGTGAAATTAGGGTTGGTTTATTTAGTTGGTGGGGGCTTCCCAGGTTGGTGGTAGTGGTTAAAGAACCTGCCTGCCAATGTAGGAGATGTAAGAGACGCAGGTTTGATCCCTGGGTCAGGAAGATCCCTTGGAGGAGGGCATGGCAACCCACTCCAGTATTCTTGCCTGGAACATCACACGGACAAAGGAAGCTGTCAGGATACAGTCTATAGAGTCACAATGAGTCAGACATGACTGAAGTGACTTAGCATGCACACACATTAGTTTCTAAATAGCACAAGCTTAATGGTTTAAATCAGTGTAAATGTACTCTCTTACATTTCTGAAGTCAAGGATCTTAACAAGATTACGATGAAGTCACCTGGGCTGGATTCTTCCAGAGGCTGTAGGAGAAAATCTATTTCTTGCCTTTTCCAGTTTAGGTAAGTCACCTACGTATTTTGGCTTGTGACTTTTTCCTCATAGCCAATCCTATTTTCTCCCCCTGCTTCTGTTCTTACACTGCCTTGTTCCTCTTCTGCCATCAAATCTCCTCTTTCTTCCTCTTTTGATTAGATTTAGGCCCATCCAGATAGCAGTAATTTCCCCATGTCAAGATTCTTTAGTCACGTGTGCAAAATCCCTTTTGTCATATAAAATAACATTCAGAGGGTCCATGGACTTAGCCCAGGTTAGCTTTGGAGGTCATTATTCAGCCTACCACAGATGGTTTCACTTTCTGCCTTTTTGGAAGAGAGAATTTGAACATGTGTTTTGTGCTGATAAGAAGGAACAAGGCTGAATATCTGAGAAAAGTTAGGACGTTGTCACTAGATCTGATTGTCCCTTCAGCAGGCAGAAGAGGAGGAGATTGAGGGAACAAGTAGAGAGAGGGGCTAGGGCACTGTTTTCCAGGGAGGGAGAAAAGATGGGTAGACCACAAGTCAGTGTGTAATAGGTGTGGGTGATGGCAGGAAATAGAGGGGATTCCTACCTGAGAGCTTCTTTTTTTGCTGTTATATTGGTGGTGAAACTGTGTAACTCAGATTGGGACTTGAACCCATGGTCTTTCACTGAGAGCACCCCTGGCTTTAGGGCTTAATGAAACTCAGGTTCTTCTTCTTCTTCTTTTTTTTTTTAATATAATTTTATTTATCTTTGTGCTGTATCTTCATTGCTGCAGAGGCTTTTTCTGTAGTTATGGAGAGTGGAGGCTGTTCTCTAGTGGTGGTGCTGGGACTTCTCCTTACCGTGGCTTCTCTTGTTGGGGAGCATGGACTCTAGGCACACAGGCTTCATTAGTTGTGGCTCCTGGGCTCTAGAGTTCAAGTGCAGATTGGACTTGAGTAGTTTCCCCATGGCATGTGGGATCTTCCTGGACCAGGGCTCAAACCTCTGTCTTCTGTACTGGCAAGCAGCTTCTTTACCACTGAGCCACCGGAGAAGCTCAAAGCTCAGGTTCTTGATGTCTCATCACAGAGTTCAGTGAGAGACAGAACGACAGGTACCAAGTGGGTTTATTTACAGAGAAACACACTCCACAGATAGATCATGGACCATCTCAGAAGGAGAGAGCTGTCCCAGGGTAGGGGGTTGTCAGTTTTTGTAGGAGTGGGTAATTTTGAGTGGGAGGAGTATTCCAGGTTTTATGGGGAAGAAGTGCGGATTCCCAGAAATTGGGCCACTTTCTCCTGTTTGACCGTTGTGGTCAACCTTGGATGTGTCAGGGCTCCTGTCGTGGCGTGACTGTGTCATTTAGCTTGCTGGTGTATTAACAATGAGCATATGCTGAGACTCAAGGTCTAGTGGAAGTCTACTCATCTGCCATCTTGGATCTATCTGATGCTAATTGGTTTATGCTGTGTCCTCGGGCTATGTCTTTCTTTTAAAGGTTGTGCCTTTCCCCTTTTCCTCCTGTTTCACAGCCAGGTATTTTTCTGGGGATGGAGGGCTGGGTGTGGATCAGGAGTTTGATGGAGGATGCAGAGGATGAGAACTAACTGTAAGGATAATGGAAAAAAGAATAAACTTAGGAAACACAGAGGCATATTGTTTAGGAGAGAAGGACTGATTTCTACTGAAGATTGTGAATTATTGCTAAATTGCTTCAGTTGTGTCTAACTCTTTGCAACCCTATGGATCATGACCCACCAGGCTCCTCTGTCCATGGGATTCTCCAGGCAAAATACTGGAATGGGTTGCCATGCCCTCCACCAGGGGATCTTCCCTACCCAGGGATCAAACCTGCATTTCTTACATCTCCTGCATTGGCAGACAGGTTCTTTGCCACTAGTGCCACCTGGAAAGCCCATGGGTTCTGCAGTTTTTTATAAAAACAGAAACTATGATATTGTAGAAGACTTGGACGGTTAGAGTAATCATAGATTTCTAGGCAGAGACAGTGGAAGAGAAGGGAATAAGGGAGTTGAGAGTCTCTTGGACTTCAAGGAGATTAGTCAATACTAAAGGAAATCAATCCTGAATATTCATTGGGAGGATTGATGCTGAAGCTGAAGCTCTAATACTTTGGCCACCTGATGTGAAGAGCTGACTATTGGAAAAGACCTTGATGCTGGGAAAGATTGAAGGTGGGAGGAAAAGGGGACAACAGAGGATGAGATGGTTGGATGGAATCACCAACTTGATGGACATGAGTTGAGCAAGATTTGGGAGTTGATGATGGACAGGGAAGCCTGGCATGCTGCAGTCCATGGTGTTGCAAAGAGTTAAACATGACTGAGCTACTGAACTGAACTGAAGGAAGTTGAAGCTTTTGAAATGATAGTAGATTCTATACCAGTTGGGGAAAGATTAAAGAAAAGGTTAGTGGGAGTAAATGGAGATAGAAAAATGGGAGATTGTTGGCAGAGTCAGAGGCTTAAGTTTAGATTTTAAGAGCTAGAGAAATTTCAGCTGAGTATGGGTCTGGGAGTGCATGTCTCAAGGGCATTGGTGATAAATATTCTAGAACTGAGGGGTACAGGAGAGGGAGAGTACTGGATTGTTCATTCTTTGCATAAGTATTTGCAACAGAGCATAGAGCCAAAATTCTATGTTTCTGTCATCAACTTGTGTTGCATTTTTTTATATGCTTAGCTGGATGAACAAGGAAAATTAAACCCTTGTCTATGGGGTCGCAAAGAGTCAGACACAACGGGGCGACTGAACAACAGCAAAAGCCGCTAAAGTTCTTTGACTTCCATACATAATATACTTAAATGAGAATTCTCTTCTAAGTGACTTCTGGGACAATTTGAAAGGGGTATAAAAAAATTAAGACCTCTGGAATTGGAGAGACCCGTATTCAGTCTTCACTTTTTATTTTCACAATCTTGTCTTTCATTTGTTTTTTTAGTGCAGACAAAATAATTGAAAGTCAGCATAAAAGTGAAAGAAACTTGGTAATTTAAGCTTGTGTTAAAACACCTATTTCAAGCATCAAAAATTAAAAAATAGAAAGGAGGAACAGCAGCTGATTGATGCCCAGTACTTTTTGTACTAGGGCTAGGCATATTGTCAGAGAAGACACTGGCATCCCACTCCAGTACTCTTGGCTGGAAAATCCCATGGATGGAGGAGCCTGGTGGGCTGCAGTCCACAGGGTCGCTAAGAGTCGGACACAACTGAGCGACTTCACTTTCACTTTTCACTTTCATGCATTGGAGAAGGAAATGGCAACCCACTCCAGAGTTCTTGCCTGGAGAATCCCAGGGATGGGGGAGCCTGGTGGGCCGCTGTCTATGGGGTCGCACAGAGTTGGACACAATGGAAGCAACTTAGCAGCAGCAGCAGTAGGTATATTGTGTAACTTATCCTGGTTCTACAGGTGAAGAGACTTGAAATCTCTCAAGGCCACACGTCTGCGTGCATGCTAAGTCTCTTCCGTCATGTCTGACTCTTTGCGACTCCATGGACTGTAGCTGGCCAGCCTCCTTTGTCCATGGGATTTTCCAAACAAGAATGCTGGAGTGGGTTTCCATTTCCGTCTCCAGGGAATCTTCCCATCTAGAGATTGAACCCATGTTCAATGCCTGCATTGTAGGCAGACCCTTTACCAATAGCCACCACCTATACTACATATATGTCTGTATGTGGAAGTATTATATGTTATATACATTTGCAATGGGTCAGTTGTAGCATTAGAGAGAAACTAATGTTTTTTCCAGTGGTCATGTATGGATGTGAGAGTTGGACTGTGAAGAAAGCTGAGGGCCAAAGAATTGATGCTTTTGAACTGTGGTGTTGAAGAAGACTCTTGAGAGTCCCTTGGAAAGCAAGGAGATCCAACCAGTCCATTCTGAAGGAGATCAGCCCTGGGATTTCTTTGGAAGGAATGATGCTAAAGCTGAAACTCCAGTACTTTGGCCACCTCATGTGAAGAACTGACTCATTGGAAAAGACTCTGATGCTGGGAGGGATTGGAAGCAGGAGGAGAAGGGGACGACAGAGGATGAGATGGCTGGATGGCATCACCAACTCGATGGATGTGAGTCTAAGTGAACTCTGGGAGATGGTGATGGACAGGGAGGCCTGGTGTGCTGGGGTTCATGGGGTAGCAAAGAGTCGGACACAACTGAGCGACTGAACTGAACTGAACTTGCTCAAGGCCTCCCATAATAGTTTATGTTACTCTTTAATCCTTCAATTGACCCATTGCAAGTATAAGATATTAATAATTCCTACCTTATAGAATTCTTGAGAGCTTTCAGTGAGGTAACTGTCACTAAAAATGCTTCTTCTTACTGATACACAATGGAATAAGTTAACTTTTATAGGCTACAGTGTTCACAGAATCGCTGTATTCTAATTATATTTTGGGAAAAACAGTCTATGAAAAATACAGTCTGAATTTCTGATGACTGATTTATAAACTCATTTCTGGAAAATGCTATTTATGAGATGGGAATTGTTAGTAATTAAATATAAAACAAACTTCAGAATAGATTACAAGCAAATTATTTGGATGGGTTAGTTAGAAACTATGTCTTAAATTACACCTGTCACTGGTAATAATTGATTCTTTGCTTAATGTGCCATACTTTATGCTGGAGATAATCAGTGGCATCACTGGCCTGGCTTTGGTGAGTCCCTCCCCATCTCTTTTCCTGCATGAGGATCAGTTTCTTTGTCATTCTTACACATTCTTCCAGGGGACTCATTTTGGCCTTGAAATGAATTATTTTTCATTATACTCGTCTTTCAGTGTGGCTTTACTGGTTTATGACTTGTCTTTAAACAACAGAGATAAACAATATCTTATAGACATATGAACCTATTGAATAAAGATTAAGAAATTTAAAATTTCCTAAGAATTTGGAGAAATTTGAAAGCTCTTTGGGAAACCAAAAGAAGTGCAGGGCTTGCATCAGGCCTTATTTTTAAAAAGTGTAGAATTTGGAGAAACTTACATTGAAATTGTCAATACTAAATATAAGCTTTCTCTTAGAACAAGTGTGTTTCCTATGTCAAAGTCCCTTTTAAACCTGTCCAGTTTTGTTTCTTTGTGTTAGGATCTCCTTCACCTTCTCCCTTCCCTCTTTGTATAAAAATGCTATGTGATTTCTATTTTATGCCTCTCCTCTAAACCTTATTGTTCTTTCTAGGTAATTTTTCTTCTTTTCACTTCCAGACTCTCTGGTCAGATGGAGAAAGCCCTTCATTCTCAAACTCCTTGTGATTGCTTCTGTCACCTGTTTTCTTAGGCTTCCTAACGTCCTGATGTTAAGTACAATGAGTTTTTCTTGGCCTAAATCTCCTTGTCCTGTAGGTGCTGCTGAGCTCTCTGCTCCCTGGACCCCTCTGCCTCTTTCATCCCTGATTGCTACCATCAAACTCTCCTCTTTTGCTGTCTGAGGTCATTCTCCTTTCCTCTCCACACTCATCTCTCTTAAACATGGGTGCTTGGCTCAAAGTCTAACCTAATTTTTCTTGGGACACTCTTCTTAGCTTATTCTCAGGGCTTTATCCCGGAAAATGATTTCAACTAAATGTCTAGTCTTCTCTCAAAGGTCCACTTTTCCAATCGCTGGCCTAGCATTTCTGCTTGATAGCCTGCCATCAGCTCAAACGCCGTGTGTCTGGAATGAAACAGCTTTCCTCTTTATAAAACTCCTTAGCCTCTTGACTTCCCCTTATCTTTCAGTGACTTCAGAATCTCACTTTAGAAAGTTTTGAAACCTAATAGCCTTCCTTTCACTCTGTCTGCCTTCTTAAGCTCCATATCCCTTCAGTCTTAGGGTTTCTGTAAATTATTTCTTGACAGTATCGCTTGCATTTAATCTGTCTTTTCACTGCACACTTTTCTACTCTGAATCTTTATTGGGTAATATTTGTCTTAACTGCAGCAACCTCGCAGGTCATATCCTCCTATCTCATCTTTCACTGCAGTTCTTATCCCTTCTGCACTCTAACGGCAAATTCGCCTTTATTCAATACCACTTTGATTATGCCATTTTAAACAAAATCTTACATGACTCCTCTATTGGAAGAAAAATCTCTTTAGTCACTCGTTAAAGACTCTTTCCAATGTAAAAGCAGTTTATCTTCCTGTTCTTATCTTTCTTCACAAAAGGACCCTTTGCTCGAGCTAATTGGATCAGTCACCACATTCACGAAATGCTGATGCTCTTACTGGCGTGTTTCCCAGAAGGCCCTTTGTACTGCACACAACCAACTCAGCCCGTAATATGGAGCTCAGCTCTCACCTCTTTTGCAGAGCCTTCCTGGATCACCTGACATGGCACCATGTTTATTTATGCATAAACTTTGGTAGCATGTGTTAAATAATCATTCATTTTGCAGAGAGTTGTGTGCTGGCATGACAACCTAGTCTTCTGTTATCTTGAACTACTTTTAGAAATGTATTTTCAAGAGCTAAATCTGTTTTAAATTGTACTGTAGATGTGTTTATTTCTCTTCACTAAAATAGAACAGAATAAAAGAATAAAATACCATAATGACAAGGGCCATGTTCATTCATTTAGATTTTTCTATTTTCTGTGAAAGTTTTGAGTGACGTGGAGCTGAATCAAACATGATCCTGCCTGTGAACAGTGCCACTTTTTGGGGAAAGAGTGGTAGATAAATGGGTAATCGCTGAAGGTTGTTTTAAATGTTATACTAGAAGGTATATGTGGGAGAGGAAAAGGAGAGATGGCCATCATCAGGAGTATTTAGGAAAGGTCATGCTAATAGAGGAGTCTGAAGACTTTCTTGAGGGTAGTCATCAAAATAGGTCCTCCTTTCCTACCATATTTTATTCTTATAAAGTGCTCTGAGCATCTCAAGAGAAAGGGAGACCTCAGCCGGGTGAGGAAATTTATCACAGGAAAGCTAACTCTTGAGATGTAGATTTTTAATAGAAGAGAATATATAAAAATTCAAGTCATTTTTAAGAATAAAGAAAGCTGTCTAGTTTCACTGAAGCGTAGTGTTTTATTGGTGGTGATAAAAATTAAAATAAATATATAATTATGTATTGTATGGATGTATTTTTTCCAGTTCCTACTAAAAGTGCCTTTTATTCATGCATTTCCTTCTATAAACAACTGTTAAGATAAAACCCTTATGTATATTATTTGCATTTTATGTTGGAGAAAACATTATTTGACTTTAGCTTTCTAGAATTTATACAGTGCAAACTCTACACCTGGTGGCTTCAACTTCATGTAATTTTTATGAAACAATATCAAGGTGGCCATTTGTCTCTTAGGTACAGAAAGGTATCTTTAAGGTATCGAAAGTTTTCTTCAACAGTACTTGATATTTGAGAAACTGTAGAGATGTAGGAAAACATGAAGCAGTACTTTTTAAAGGGAATTAAATAGCTACTGGAATTGGTCATGGTTTAGAAAACTAATAATTCTGGCCACACAAATTTTTATTTCCTCATATGTGATAAATGTAAATATAAAGCAACAAGAAAATGAGAAATTTTTTTATTGTGAGTCACCTAAATATAGTCCAAAGAGAATTTTATTAAATAAGAAAAACTAGATTTGTAGCAAAAACTGTATGACCCACAATTAGGGCAAGTGAATCGATCTGAATTCTGTTTGTATATGTAGATGAGATACAAAATTAGCTATTCTACTCTTTTAAAATTATTGTCATTTTTTGATAAGAAACAAAAAGGAAATTATGAATCCTTAGATGGGAAAGGAAATGATCGATCCTGAAGCACTGGCTCTGTTATATGTGATATTTTAGAGAAACCGCGCGTGTGCTTGTTTTAATCAAAGAGTAGTTGAGATACAACATTATATTAGTTTCAGGTCTATAGCAAAAATTTTGGCTATATGCCCCATGCTGTGCATGATATCCTTGTATCTTCTTTATTTTATACCTAATAGTTAGTACCTCTTGATTTTCTTCCCGTATCTTATTTACAACCTCTCTCTGTCTCTCTCACTACTGGTAACAACTAGTTCTCTGTATCTGTGAGTCTTTTTCTGTTTTGTTAAATTCATTGATTAATTTTTTAGATCTCACATACAAGTGAAACACACATAGGATTTGTCTTTCTCTGTCTGACTTAACTTACCAAGCATAATACCCTCCAGGTCCCTTCACGGTGTTGCAAATGGCAAACTTTAATTTTATTTTATGGCTGAGTAGTATTCTATTATACATATATACCACATCTTTCTTATCTACTTATCTGTTGATGGACTTTTAGGATGCTTCTATAATTTGGTTATTATAAACAATGCTGCTATGAATACTTGGGTGCATTTATCTTTTTCAAATTAATGTTTTAATTTTCTTCAGACATGTACCCAGGAGTGAAATTCCTGGATCATATGGTAGTCCTAGTTTTAATTTTTTGAGAAATCTCCATACTGTTTTCTGTAGCAGTTGTACCTGTTTATATTCCCATTGATGTGCTATGTTTTAATTTCCTGATCATAGGCCTTACAAGGTCTTGGCAATTTGTTTATTATCCATTTTGTTTGCATTTTGTTTTTATCACTGGCTCACATATCACATATAACTATATGATACATATGACTTTCATATTTCTCTATTTTGAAAAAGTAAAAATCAAAACAAATTCAGGTTAAGTAGCCTGTGGTATTTGCATGAAGAATCAATATGCTTCTTGCTGCACAGTTAATCCACAAAGTGAAGATCATGTTTTACATGAATTCTGTGTATTCCATTTGAGCTGAATCTGATGAAAATGCACACAACAAACTGTGGTTCTGTCATGGGATTTAAACACTCAAGCTTGACATTGGTCTAAATCAGAAGCCAAATACCAGTCCCATCTCTATAGATTATTTTTTATCCCTAGTGACAATAGAGATAAAAGATAAGTTTAGGAACCTTCAGAATATGCATTTATATTCAAATATTGATTTATATATTTGTAATAAGCAAACTTCCCTCGCCCCCAAGAGTGGAATGGAAGGGGCACCGAGGGGGAGTGTCACAGAAGCAGTGGGCCTTTGGGGTCAAACTGGATGAGTTTGTGCCTCAGTCTAGTTTTTTGCTAGCTCTCTGGCCCTGCCCACCTTCCTTGCAATTTTTCTCATTTCTGAGTGGTGTGGGAACTTCCCTGGTGCTCCAGTGGTTGAGACTTCACCTTCCAATGCAGGAAGTCAAGGTTCAATCCCTGGTTGAGGTGCCAAGATCTCACATGCCTTGCACCCAAAAGACCAAAACAAAAACCAGAAGCAATGTAACACATTTAATAAACACTTTAAAAACAGTCCACATACAAAAAAAAGGAAAATTGATGTTGATTGTTCCTACAATTTAGGAATAGACATAAAATATCAGTCTATAGAAAATAAGAAATATTCCTGTCAGATATACTATTACTTAGGCAAATATTAACAGTGGCAACGTATTACCATTGGAACCCTCCTTTGCTTGAGATTTTGATCCAGGATCTTGGGCTGTTAAATTGTTATCCAGGTTATTATAAGACATTCTAACATGAGAATGTTGTTTTTCTGACCCTTAAATGGATCCATTAGCAATGATTGGTTTTGCCTGTGGAACAAGAGGCTGTGTCTCTAATTATTTTAATCATACATAAAGAATGAAAACAAAAGTGCATTAGTGGGTGAGCTCTTTAGAAGATCAAGAAGTGAATAAGGTGAGTGTTTTTACTCTTTGGGTAAATAGAGAATTATTCTGGTGTGAAAAACCTGTCTGTATTCTGATTTTTCAAAAATGTTACCAAAAAGGGAAGAATCCCACATTTTGTAGATTGCAATGTATATTTCTTTTCAGTTGTGTAATCCCAGTGGTTGAGCGTAATTTTGCTTCTGAACTGAGGGCAGCAGCAGTTTTACAAACCCTTGGGCAGTCCCCATCAGAAGACCTGGATATAGGCCATTAATGCAGAAGCCTCGTGTAGTTCCAACGATGACAAGGGTTCAGGCTTGGCCTTGAACTAGCATTTATGAATTGTGTGTCCTTTGGCAAGTTACATTTCTCCAAGATTGTCTTGAATTGTGGTGATAGAGAAGACTCTTGAGAGTCCTGTGGACTGCAGTGAGATTATTAAACCTGTTATTCCTAAAGGAATCAACACTGAATATTCACTGAAGAGACTGATGCTGAAGCTGAAGCTCCAATACTTTGGCCACCTGATGCAAAGAGCTGACTCATTGGAAAAGACCCTGACACTGGGAAAGACTGATGGCAGGAGGAGAAGGGGATGACAGAGGATTAGATGATTGGATGGCATCACCAACTGGATTTGAGTAAGCTCCAGGAATTGGTGATGGACAGGGAGGCCTGGCATGCTGCAGTCGATGGAGTCTCAAAGAGTCAGACGTGACTGAACTGAACTGTGGGCAGAGAGTTTGCTATCCCCAGTGACAGTGGAGACACAAGAGGAAAAGAATATTTAGGAACTTTCCAGATGCTCATTTACATTTGAACTTTGATTACAACTCTTATGATAAGCAAATATTATTTCTGAGGATTAAGTGGAGTATGTCATTTGAGAAGAGGGGCTGAGGTGGAGTGTGAAAGAGACAAGGGGCCTTTGGGATCAGACAGTCATGCGTTTGTGTCTCAGCCTAGCTTTTTCCTATTTCCATGACATTGCCTGCATTCTTTTTATTTCTCTCACCTCTTATGACCTTGACAGTTCCTGTAACTCAAGAATGTTGTTGAGGGAACTTCCATTTGTGAGTTATTTGTTTTTCTCTAACCGCCTTGCCTCGTTCCTGCCCACGTGACAGAAGGGACCCAAGGTGATGTAACTACATGTAACAGTAATGAGCGAACAGACAATCGTGGAAGCCAAGAGATGCGCTGATTGCTACTGCTCGCACATCACACTGTGGGGCCACCCCGAAGCTCCGTGACCCCTCTCCAGGTAGCGCTGAATCCTGCTTGTAGATTCTGTGGGACTCAGCTTGTATCTGTCTCATCGTATTTGCAGCAGAGCAGCCAGATGATATTCTGATACCTTGTAGGCGGTACAGCGATTGCTGGGAGCAACGAGGGAAACCCGAGGGTTCAAGTCCTGGTGGAATACTAGTGAGACTCTTACTGAATTTTTCACATTTTTAGATCCGGTAGCAAGAGATAATTTATTTAAATTCCAGGAACTTAAACCGGTCTGAAGCCACAGCTATAAAAGAGCACACATATGCCTGCAGAACTGACTTTAAGTTGGAAGATTGGGTGCAGGCGTTTGTGAAAACCCACCAAGCACACACCCAGAAAGCTCATCTTGGATAAAAAGAAACTGTTTCTTTTGGTTACAAAATTTTCACAACTGAAAATTGAAAACTTGACTTTTAGGTCATTTAAAATCAAGAAAAATGAAAGTATGGACCACAGCAAATATGTCACATCATCTGAAGGCTTTGTTTCTTTTCTTTACAAATCCTCCTATTTATTTTTGTAATTGGTACTTAGAGTTTCATCATGTTGTCACTGGTTGGGGAGAAAGAAAGAAAGTAATGCACTCAAAAATTCTTGCCCTATTCCGCCTGACTAAAAACAGGAAAAATGTTTCACCTCCTCTTACAGGACTGATTCTTTAGAGTAGATATTTAAGTATCATTTGTTTCTTAATTGAGGGTTATTTTTTTCTGAAGTTAATAAAGTATATCCTTTGATTTCCTAAGAGATAGTTTATATGGTGATTATTAATACTGATTTCTGCTTTAATATTATTGGCAGGTATTAGCAAACTGTGGATGTATACTTCCTGCCTGTAGAGGAGTGTTAACTGCTTTATCTCTCATTTATAAAGATGGTCTATTAATTTACTTCTAATCCTGAATGGAAGCCACAATCTCCTTCATTCTTTCCCTACTGGATGAAAAATCATAATTACTTCTGACTCTAGAGTTCCATGGGGTGACAGTGATTTTGAGGACACATGGATCTTTCCAATCTCATAAGTAATGATACTGCTCACATTTATTATGCAAATTTAAAAGATTAAAAATTAAACATTAGAAAGAAAAATTCAGTGTTTCATAGGGATTAAATTGCTTCAGTGGTTGAGAGAATTGCATCTCTGATCTACAATGAAAGTTAGCTTCAGATTTTTGAAGTTTCTGCTATCACTGTCATAATGCACATTATTTATTTATTTATTTAAAATTTTTTATTGGAGTATAGTTGATTTACAATGTTGTGTTAGCTTCAAGCATACATCAAGTCGAGTCAGCTATATATAATGAACATTTTTTAAAAAGGACTAACATTGTGATTATATTTGGCAGTCATTCAGGAAACATTTGTCAAAGAAAGAAAGGAGTGAATGAATGAATGAATTGGAAACACCCTCCCAAATTCTGTGAAAAATCCAAAATCCTGGACATCATTGCTGTCCAAAAATGAATGTTTCTAAAATTTACAAAGGTTTAGTAGCTAGTGTAGGCTGAAGAAGGTCAGGAAGATCTTTTAAACAAATGATTGCCTTATGAGAGAAGATTTAAGGTACTTTGTATGCTAAAAATTATGCTAAATGTGAATTGCACATCATGTAAATGTTCCATTAGCCTGCTAACCTGTGCTTTTCCCTGATACTCAAATCCAGCTCTAGATTGATTTCCAAGACACAAAAACACAGGGGAGGGTAAAGAACAGAAGCCACAGGGTCACACTGACTCTGAGACTGCAGTTACACTGTACAACATTAAGCTGGAAGCTCCTCTCATGCTCCATGCTGTGTGTTTAGTTGTGCCTGCTTGGTAAGGAGATGGACAGGTACATGGAGCCTCACAGTTAACAGCCGCCATCATTATGGTGATGATTGGTTTTTGTTTCTGTTATACTAAGGGGTGCACGTGTGTGTGCTAGTTTGCTTCAATTGTGTCTGACTCTTTGCAGCCCTATGAACTGTAACTCACTAGGCTCCTTTGTCCATGAAATTCTCCAGGCAAGAATACTGGAGGGAGTTGCCTTGCCCTCCTGCAGGGATCTTCCTGACCCAGGGATCAAACCCACATCTCTTTTGTCTTCTGCTTTGGCCGGCAGGTTCTTTGTGCTGTGTTAAGTAGCTTCAGTCGTGTCCAATTCTTTGCAACCCCATGGACTGTAGCCTTCCAGGCTCCTCTGTCAAAGGGATTCTCCAGGCAAGATTACCGGAGTGGGTTGTCATGCCCTCTTCCAAGGGATCTTCCCAACCCAGGGATCGAACCCTAGGTTTCCCTCATTACAGGTGGATTCTTTACTATCTGAGCCACCAGGGACCACTAGCACATTATAATAATTCCTTTTTGGAGCATACCGTTAACAGCATCTAAGGAGAGGCTGTGGCCATATGCTATTGTTACCATTAATTTGAATTCTTTTTATTCCAAAGTATAATTATTCTTTTCATAAAAATTTTACATGTATGAACTACCCTAGATTAATGTCATACTTTTAAAGACTTTCATTTCTTAACTTAAATTTTTAATACTTTCTAAGCAGGGTGAGTACAATGTGATGAACTAGAGTAAGAATACCCAGAAGGGCCTGCCAAGTTTAATATGTGTATTTGTTAAATGGAAGAATTATGAAAAACTCTGAATTTGAACTTTTTCTTTTTTTGTTGAGATATGAAATGTGAATTCAATGAAAAATGCATAAGCACTTCCAGCATTGTTATGGACTGAATATGTGTCCCTTCCCCAAATTCATCTGTTGAAACCCTAACCTCTAAAGTGATGGTATTTGGAGGTAGGGCCTCTGGGAGGTAACTTGATTGAAATGAAGTCATGATGGTGGAGCCCCCAGGGCATGATTATTGAACTATATAATATTAGTTCTGAAATAATAGGGTTATCACTTCACAGTGTATATGTAAATTAAATCACATTGTATACTGTAAAGTATCACATTGCACTATATATATAATATATATGCAATAATAATATATATACACACAATTTTTATTTGTTAATATTACCTCAAAAAAGCTGGAAAAGATATAAAAGAACAGAATCAATACATTTCTTCCAATTATCACTCATTAGCAAGATGATAACAACTCATGTGATCTAGACTAGAGACGTGTTCATGTGTGAATGCTCAATCGTGTCTGACTTTTTGTGACTCCATGGAGTGTAGCTAGGCAGGCTCCTCTGTCCATGGGATTTTTCCAGGCAAGAACACTGGAGTGGGTTGTCATATTCTCCTCCAGGGGATCTTCCTGACCCAGGGACTGAACTTGAGTCTCCTGCACTTCAGGTGGATTCTTTACCACTGCGCCACCTGGGAAGCTTTACACTGTGATTCCTAAACTTATTGAATTTGGATTCCTGTACATTTTCACAGTGATATTTTAATAGATGTCTGTTGTCACTACCCACTCAATAAGACTATATGATATACATATTTATCTTAAACATTTAGAATGATTTAGTATTAAATAATACCTTAATGTTTAAAATGATTTATAATTATTTTTCTTTAAAACTTTGTGAATGCTCCCTGACCTAATGGAGATAATGAGATATTTTTGGGCCCAGTTTTGACACTAAACAAATTTGGCATTAAGAAAAGAACTTGACTATACTTTTGAACAAATATACATAAATAGATATGACAGTTGGGGAAGAATTCCTTAAAAAAGAAAACTAAGTTTAAGACAATATAAATGCATAAAACCCATTGTTAAGAATAGCTGTTAGTTTGTGTTGTCTTATTTACTGGAAGAATACAGTTTAAATTATTTTTTATACATTCATACTGAAATGTGGGGGTAAAATTTTTGAGTTGAAAAATGATTTGCAGCCATAGGGTTGCACTGTTGTCCTTTGGCATGCTAAGCAGGATATTTAGGGGGTGATTTTGAAGTGAGATGTTTAGTTGCTTTACAGCAGTATTTCACTGGGTTGGTTCATGAGTGGAATTGGATCACCAATCAGACAGGGACTCATATCACCAAAGGGATAAATGTATAACCTTTCCTATCATTTTAGCATTGCCAGACACAAGGCTGATGACAGCAAGAAAGTGAGATGCAAGTGACAAAGAGATGCTCAGGTTAGAGAGAACCAAGGATGGGGCAGGAGAGCAAGTGTGCCAAGGGCTGAGATCATAAACAAAAGTCAGCCTGTGATAACATCCAGAGCCAGCAGCAGGCGGTTGGGGCTGAGAAGGTGAGCCTTCGGAGAAATCAAGTGTCAGGCATCTGAAATACGTGATCACATACTGTGTGCATAGTCTTCAAAGGTTATTAAGGGCCCTGGCAAGAGGACACAGCACTCCTAGCACCGGATCCCCTGGGCAAGAAAACTCAGTTCAGTTCAGTCACTCAGTCGTGTCTGACTCTTTGCGACCCCATGGACTGCAGCATGCAAGGCTTCCCTGTCCATCAACAATTTCTGGAGCTTACTCAAACTCATGTCCATCGAGTTGGTGATGCCATCCAACCATCTCATCCTCTGTCGTCCCCTTCTCCTCCCTCCCTCAATCTTTCCCAGCATCAGGGTCTTCTCCAGGGAGTCAGTTCTTCACATCAGGTGGCCAAAGTATTGGAGTTTCAGCTTCAGCGTCAGTCCTTCCAATGAATATTCAGGACTGATTTCCTTTAGGATGGACTGGTTGGATCTCCTTGCAGTCTGAGAAAACTTTAGGGTCTAGAAAATGATTAGTAGGATAGCAGGAGCAGAATCCTGATCTGACTGTATCATATTTTTCATAGTGTAGCATTCTTATTAGCTCCTTCATCAGGGAAAGCTGAATGCTGATCTGTGAATCTCACTAAATTTGGACAGAGGAGCCTGGCAGGGTATAGTCCATGGGGTCGCAGAGTCTGTCCCAACTGGGCAGCGGCTAACACTTGCTGGATATATTTACAGTTAATTGGGTGGATACAGATGCTTAAGATAAAAAGATGAGAATTTTATTGTTAGAAACAGACTTTTCATAATGCCTTTTGCATTATTTTAAATACCTCATTAAAGCTTACAGATACATTCCAAGTGTATTAGTTTCTTACTGACACTGTAACAAATTATCACATATTTACTGCTTAAAACAACTCAAATTTATTTTCTCAAAGTCTGGGAGGTCAGAAGTCCAAAATGGGTTTCACTTGGGTAAAATCAAGTTGTCAGTAGGACTTTATGTCAGTGAGGCTCTAGAGAAGAATCTGTCTCCTTTCCTTTTTCTAAAATCTTTCTGTGTTCCTTGGCCAACAACCCCTTCTATATTGAAAGTTAGAAATGTAGCATTTTAAATCCCACCCCCTCCTTTTCCCATCCTTACTTCTTCTCCTCTTGATTCTGACCTTCCTGAATCCTTCTTACAAGGATGCTTATGATTATATTATACTCAGATATCTAGGATAATCTCCCCATTCTAGTATTATTAACTTAATGACATCTGCAAACTCCCTTCTGCCAAGTAAACTGACATCTTTACAGGTTCATGAGATTAGGATGTGGACATCTCTTGGGGTGAATTATTGTGTCTGCCACACTAAGTTGCATACTGATATCTGTTTGAAGGCAGACCCTCTCTGACCTTATGATTGGGCAACTGATGCCCACGATGAATGAACTTAGAGGCACCACACCTTACAGGATGCTTATTGATGAGGCTGACTTCATTTGGGGTGAGTTATACTCAAAGGAAGGCAGTGTGTGTGTGTGTGTGTGTTTCCGGGTGGAGCATATAGAATAGCTCAGGTCAAAACCTTGTTGAATAAAAAATACTAAAACTACACAGAAACTCTATTTGAGCAAAGAAAAAAAATAAAATTTTGACCTAAAAGTCAACTTAGAAAACATTAAATGTTAACAGGCCTGATTTTATTTTAAGCAAAGTGAAATTCATCAAGTCTCTAAGTAGGAGAATATATATTCTAACAAATTATATTCCTTAATTTGAGGGAAGAAGAGAGCCAGTGAGAATTTTGGTTCCCTTTTTAAAGCTACTAGAATAGTGTTGAGCATGTTTGAGAAGTAGCACTTAAAAGGTAACTTCTTATATTTCATCTTAAAATGAGATCCATGGTTTTCCACAGAAAGCTACACAGAAACTCTATTTGAGCAAAGAAAAAAAATTAAATTTTGACCTAAAAGTCAACTTAGAAAACATTAAACGTTAACAGGCCTGATTTTATTTTAAGCAAAGTGAAATTCATCAAGTCTCTAAGTAGGAGAATATATATTCTACAAATTATATTCCTTAATTTGAGGGAAGAAGAGAGCCAGTGAGAATTTTGGTTCCCTTTTTAAAGCTACTAGAATAGTGTTGAGCATGTTTGAGAAGTAGCACTTAAAAGGTAACTTCTTATATTTCATCTTAAAATGAGATCATGGTTTTCCACAGAAAAACAAACTCAGTTTTCTTTTTTCTTCTCTGCTTTAAATTGTTGATTACATCTGGCCACGTGGTGCCACCATCAGAAAACTATATTTTGCATAGAAGTATTCTACTATAGATTTGCCACAATACTTACTAGCTATAAATATTTCAGCCAGAAATTGGATAATGGAGAATACTATTAAATAGATACTATTAAATAGCAGTTATAAGAAAAGAATGCTTGAGAATAAGGGCACCATAATGTAGAATATGTGAGTTCAAACTCTTCACCATCTCTTGGTTATGGGTGTTTGGCAAGTTATTGACTATTTTTTGCATCAGTTGTTATTTTTGCAAATTATCATTTGATAGCACCTACTATATAGGATTTTTACAAGGACTAAATGAGTTAATACATGGAAAATGCTTAAAGCAACACTTAATACATAGAAAATACTCAGTAGATATTAATAAAAGTAGTTTGTGTTTGTTTGTGTTAGTTGCTCAGTTCTGTCCGAATCTTTATGACCCAATGGACTGTAGCCTACCAGGCTCCTCTGTTCATGGAATTCTCCAGGCAAATACTGGTTGGAATGGGTTGGCATTTCCTTCTCCAGGGGATCTTCCCAACCCACGGATTGAACTTGGGTCTCCTGCATTGCAGGCAGATTCTTTACCCTCTGAGCCTCCAGGGAGGCCTAATATAAATAGTAAGTCAGTCCAAATTTGTCAAAAATCCCATGTGTGGCAGTTATAAAGGTATCATCAGAAGTGTTTTGGACCTAAATGGTTTTGCATGCTTGGATAAGTATAAAATTATATTTAACAATGTATTCAAATAATTTTCCATATTTTGAGATTTACCCTTTTACTGAATGTCTTCCATAAATGCTATTATGATTTTCTACTCCTAGTCATACTGGAAGCTTGAGAGAGAAAAATACATATAGGAGTTGGGAGACTAACCTGAAGGATGTTAGCCTTTTCAGTTAGATGCATCTACTGTTTACCTGTCTGCCTTAAGTTCTAGATGCCATATCCCCATCTCCACCTGCTCTCCCAGTATTCACCACTCTAAGTGGCAAAGCTTTCTCGACAGGCATGGAATGATTTCCCCTAAATGAACAAAGGGTGTCAGTTGTATTGCCTCTTTAAAACTTTCTTTTGCTATGAATCTATTTCTTCATCTGGGAATTCTTATTTCAATACATTTTCTTTTTTAGAGTTGTCTTTCCTCTGTAGATACAGCTCAAAATAAACCAGTTCAGACTGTTTTTGCTTTTTTTTCGGAATGAGAAACTACAAGGACACAGAATCCAGAAGGATTTCCTAAAGCAGCTCAAAATTCTCTCTGAAGGTAACTGTGAGGGAACAGAAGACTTGAATGAAAATGATAATTTCTGGAGCTGTGCAACTCAAGAGTAAGAAAACATCATCAAACTTCATGCCTGTGACATTGGTCTGTTTTACTCATAGTGTGCAAGACCTTTTGATGTGTTTGCCATTGGTGGCAGTCAACCATTAAATATCAATCCTGAGATTTTCAATTAGACATGAGTAGCTTTCTCTCCCTAAAATGAAGATTTGAAAATCCAAATTTCTGAGTTATAGAAGAGATAAAGAAGGAATGTTTTCAATTGTTGCTTAGTCACAACTAGAAGATGTTTAAGTGGAGTGATATGATTTTGTTTTAAAAATATTTTCTAGCATCCTTGATTTATTATAAATTAAACTGTTAGGTTTCAGCCTTTTTCAAGAAGGTCTTCAAATTCACATGTACTTTAAGAGACAGTAGTATTTATTTTTCCATTTTTTCTCATATTACTCATTAAACAATGTTATGAAGAAATTAAAGTTATGTTAACATGATCTCCAGGGATTTTGGCCATTGAAAAGAATAAAAGGATGCTACCAGGGCAATTATCTATTCAGGCAAGAGGATTTAGGAGCAAAATTTTACACTGATGAAGAAATAGTACAAAAACAAATACCATTTTGGAGTAGAAATATTTCTGTTATTGGGAGAAGGGGTTATCATGGCAGAATTATAAGCCTGGACTATAGTAAAAGCTCTGGTTATGGAGCTTTTATAATGTATAAAGTTCCAAGTAATTTATACATCTGAACTTATTTGTTCTTCATAATCCTTTGATACAGGCACTGCTTTTATGCCATTTTTCAGATAAGAAAACTGAGAAACTGTTTTTGCTCAGGGTTGTTTAAGTCGAGTTGAATCTCAAAGCCAGCAATCTGGCCCCTTCAAGATCAACATGTACTTTAAGAGATAGTAGATTCAAGATCCTACCATTAAAAAAAGACCCTACCATAAAGTGTTGTGGAGATGGAAATGTGATATATTTCTCCCTGGTTGAAGCGAAGTGAAGTCGTTCAGTCGTGTCCGACTCTTTGCGATCCCATGGACTGTAGTCAACCAGGCTTCTCTGTCCATGGAATTTTCCAGGCAAGAGTACTGGAGTGGGTTACCATTTCCTTCTCCAGGGGATCTTCCTGACCCAGGGATCAAACCCAGGTCTCCTGCATTGCAGACAGATGCTTTACCCTCTGAGCCACCAAGGAAGCCCTGGTTATCTTACCTTTAATATTTTAGAATAATTTTGTATAAGGAGTACTGCTGAAAAATTTAAACAGAGACTTTACTCCTCTCCTGAAATATAATGATGCTTTTCAACTGTTTCAAGTTTTGTATTATTTGTAATATGCTTTATTACTACAGTTGAAGTTCATGGGAAGTGAAGTCGCTCAGTTGTGTCTGACTCTTTGCGACCCCATGGACTGTAGCCTACCAGGCTCCTCTGTCCATGGGATTTTCCAGGCAATAGTACTGGAGTGGATTGCCATTTCCTTCTCCAGGGGATCTTCCTGACCCAAGGATCGAACCCAGGTCTCCCGCATTGCAGACAGACGCTTTACCATCTGAGCCACCAGGGAAGTGAAGTTCATGTGAGGCATATGCTAAATGTGAGGCGTATGCTAAATATCCATTATGTTTGTATCCTTGCTGCTTTTCCTAAATCAAACATTTCCTACCTTCATATATAGTAATAATTTAGTAAATTTTTTGGAAACAATTTGAATAAACAGAGGCATGTTGTCTAGGAGAACTTTAGGTCTTAACATATCTAGTTTAAAAATACTAAAGAATTAAAAAAAAAAAAACACTTAAACCCTTACCTCAAGTTGTTCTCAAGGTTAAATATGATTCCTATTCTCAAATTTATAGTTCAGTTTAAATCCCTTAAGCAGTGACATTGAACTTGGTCAAACATTTTGCTCATCATTTGTTATGATGAGTTTACCTGCCTGGCTAGGTATATTTGCAGCTATAAAGAGAATACGAACTATTTTCTTTTGGATAATGAATCAACTGAATACTGACTAAATCAGAAGAAAATTTGGAATTTCTCAATCTTGAACACTGTATATATTTCAGTTTAGATCCCTTTTAATTCATCAGATGAATTATGTACCAATAATGATCCTGGAAAAATACAAATACTTTTAGTTACATTGTTTACATATGTTACATAATTATTAAGCTTTTAAATTGATTTTAATTAGAATTATCATTATAATTAAAGTGTATTTTGGAGTTTCAATTTTTAGGACACTGTATCCGTAATACTTAGAATAGAAAAGTATAAAATAGGAAAAAGATAGGGCCAGATTAGGTCATTGGGTACCACTGAAAACGTGAAATAAATAATTGTACACCTTGTCCAAATGTAACTGAATTAAAAGAAATTGTCATTTAGCTGCTACTAACTGATTTTAGAAACATTATTTCTCATACTGTTACTAGTGAAGGTGACTTTTTACTAAATTTCTAATCCTTATTGATTAGTTTTGATTGCTAACCAACACACACATAGTGTATTTATTTTTTAAGCTTTTATTTTTGATGTGGACCATTTTTAACGTCTTTATTGAATTTGTTACAGCACTGCTTCTGTCTTAAGTTTTGGGTTTTTGGCCCTGAGGCAGTTAGGATCTTACTTCCCCAAACAGGGATGGAACCTATACTGCCTGCATTGGAAGGTGAAGTTGTAACTGCTGCTGCTGCTGCTAAGTCACCTCAGTAGTGTCCGACTCTCTGTGACCCCATAGACGGCAGCCCACCAGGCTCCCCCGTCCCTGGGATTCTCAGGCAAGAACACTGGAGTGGGTTGCCATTTCCTTCTCCAGTGCATGAAAGTGGAAAGTGAAAGTGAAATCGCTGGACTGCCAGTTTTAAATAGGAGGTTAGGCAAGCACCCTGTCGACTTTGAAATAATCTAAAAAGTATCTGAATAGTATCAACCTATATGTTTGTATTGCTTCATGCCTGGAGGAGACAAGCTGATTCTAGAGAGCCTTTCAAGCAGTCTTCTTGGAACCGATAATGTCTGGTTTGTAATTATTTGACGACTCTCTGTGACCCCATAGACGGCAGCCCACCAGGCTCCCCCGTCCCTGGGATTCTCAGGCAAGAACACTGGAGTGGGTTGCCATTTCCTTCTCCAGTGCATGAAAGTGGAAAGTGAAAGTGAAATCTCTGGACTGCCAGTTTTAAATAGGAGGTTAGGCAAGCACCCTGTCGACTTTGAAATAATCTAAAAAGTATCTGAATAGTATCAACCTATATGTTTGTATTGCTTCATGCCTGGAGGAGACAAGCTGATTCTAGAGAGCCTTTCAAGCAGTCTTCTTGGAACCGATAATGTCTGGTTTGTAATTATTTGATTCTTTGTTTCTCTAATAAGACTGTCAATTTCAAGCAGCACTACATTTTGTTTTCTGCAGTCTTTTCTGAGCCTGGTGTTGCCTGGTGCATGATAGGTATTTCCGAATGAATGAGTTAGTAGTCCTTTGATCTCTCCATTCCTGATTTGCCCACAAATAACACGCACAGACTGCTCTATGAAGATGAAGACACTGCTAGCAGGGTTGCATATGGTCTGAAGAAGCTATAGCATGAGGAGTTCAAAAATACTTGAGCCCTGGTGTTGCGACCAGGGGGATCAGGGACTGAGTGGAGAGAGGAAGAACAGCCAGCCAGTCACAGATCTGTGAAAGGGCCTGGGATGAGAAAGTCAAGTGGGCTGCATCACAGGCAGTTTTGTGGAAAATGGCAGGAAATGGCTGTACTAGGTTGTTACGGGCTTGGGATGCAAAGGCAAAGGTTTTGGCCTGTAGAACACAGGAAGTCAGTGGAGACCCAAGGAGGAGATGAAATAAAGAGCGTCTTGAACATGGCAGGAGGTTTAACTTGGGAAAATGCATCAGTGTCCTCAAAATGATTGAAATGATACCTTCATCCGAAGAGTCCTTTAACGGGAAATGGGTGCCAAGTCTCCTGTTTCAACTGTCATGTCTTAGGAGTCAGGTAAATTTTTGGATGGGAATCTTCCCTGACCAAAACCTAGAATGGCCATTTAGAGCAGGCATTTCAAGGAATCATTCCTTCAGGGCATCCTGCACTACTGGTGAAAAGTGTTTGCTTGTGTATAGTGAGTGTGCTAATACAGTGAACAAATACAAAACCTTATGGGATGGGCTTCCTGGATGGCTCAGCAGATAAAGAATCTACCTGCAGTGAAGGAGACACAGGAGATGCATGTTCAATCCATGGGCTGGGAAGATCCCCTGGAGAGCAAATGGCAACCCACTGCAGTATTCTAGCCTGGAAAACCCCATGGACAGAGGAGTCTGGTGGGCTGCAGTCTGTGGGGTCACAAAGACTCAGACATGACTTAGCAACTAAGCACAGCCCACGGAGACCTAGATCAAATCCTTTGTTCTTAATTTTCTTTACTCCTTTGCAAAACTGACTTTCAAAGTTATTTTCTTTTAAAATGAAACTGAGTACATATTTCTTTTTTTTTTTCCAACGAAAAGCAAAGTTTTATTTTTTATTTATTTATTTTTTACGTTACAATACTGTGTTGGTTTTGCCATACATTGATGTGAATCTGCCACGGGTGTACATGAGTTCCCAATCCTGAACCCCGCTCCCACCTCTCTCCCCATATCATCTCTCTGAGTCAACCCAGTGCACCAGCCCCAAGCATCCTATATCCTGTATTGAACCTAGACTGGCGATTCGTTTCTTACATGATAGTATACATGTTTCAATGCCATTCTCCCAAATCATCCCACCCTCGCCCTCTCCCACATACTTCTTACATAAATCTTACTTCTATACTGTAAGAAATGCACATGGATCTATATTAAAGTAAAAATATGTTTCAGTAAAAGTATGGCCAACTTCCTGAACTACTCTCAATTAACAAATTGAAATTTGCCTAATATGTGCAGCCCTTTTTTTTTCTTTTCTTTATTTTAATTGGAGGATGATTACCTTGCAATATTGTGATTTTTTTTTCACCATATATCAACATGAATCAGTCATAGATTTTTCTAGTTTCTTTGATTTTTAATAGCATATCTGTGCTATTTTCTGGATGTTCAGTGGACAACAGTGAAAGTGGGACAATTGCGAAAGACAAGGGAAGATACTTCCATATTGTCTTCAGGCTTCTTTTCTGTCTTCATTCTCAGACCTTTCTGCTCCTCTCCCTTCCTCTCCTTTCTCTTTCTTCCCTTTTCAAATTAACACCTTCTGATACAATATGACAAAGAAGTCTTAAAGGAAACAAATAATAGTGACAATGGCCAACTTCCTGAACTACTCTCAATTAACAAATTGAAATTTGCCTAATATGTGCAGCCCTTTTTTTTTCTTTTCTTTATTTTAATTGGAGGATGATTACCTTGCAATATTGTGATTTTTTTTTCACCATATATCAACATGAATCAGTCATAGATTTTTCTAGTTTCTTTGATTTTTAATAGCATATCTGTGCTATTTTCTGGATGTTCAGGGGACAATAGTGAAAGTGGGACAATTGCGAAAGACAAGGGAAGATACTTCCATATTGTCTTCAGGCTTCTTTTCTGTCTTCATTCTCAGACCTTTCTGCTCCTCTCCCTTCCTCTCCTTCCTCTTTCTTCCCTTTTCAAATTAACACCTTCTGATACAATATGACAAAGAAGTCTTAAAGGAAACAAATAATAGTGACAATGAAATTGCAGAATGTATATTTATTATTTCTCAAGTGAAATGGCAGATTGAAAACTTTTAGCATATTAATTGTTTATATGCAAATATATTCTGATAAGTACAAATGATCCTTATCTGTTTTTCAAACAAGCAGAACAGGACTTTTACTTGGAAAATGTTTTATTGTGTTTAGAGCTGTTCTTTGTAGGAAAGGCTAAATGAGTCATGCCAGTGAGTGAAAACAAAACAAAATGGTCCCAATACATTTCATGACTACCAAGTAGAAAGACAAGGACAAAAAATTGCCCAGTAAATTGATTTCTTACACTGGGGTATATGAATTCTATGTTTACATTTTTAGCTAATTTAGATCTATAGATTCACTAAAAAGTACATTTTAAAGGAGACTATAGAATAGGTTTGTACAGAACAATTCCTCTAGTGACAGATGTTCTATGAGCTAATTCAATTTAAAAACTCATATAAATGGAAGAAGGGACACCAATTTTGGGACCATCCATTCTTCTTCATTTTATTCAACTTGTGTAATTCCCATTTCATTTAATACTCTGTTGTTATGATGTTTGGGGAAGTATACTACTATTAAATTCTCTAAAGAATATCTGAATCTATGGAAAATAGAAATTATTGTTATATTGATATGGTTAAAATTTGTATGCATCCATTCACAGATATATTCATAAGTAGAAAAATTATACAATTTTAAATAACATAATTATCATGTTTGGTGAATTAATTAATAAATTATATTAGTAAATAAATTAATTAATTCACATAGTTTCTTGGAATTAAGATTCTACATTTGGAGATGTCATTTGAACTTTAAAAAATATCTTTTCCCCTCTAATAAAATGCCATGATTGTTTAACTAATAGCTTCTATATATATTTTTTAAAACTCTAGTCATAGTTATCCTGGTATTTGTAAATAGAAACAATATATTGGTTTTGAAGTCAATAAAATATTGGTTCTTAACTTGAGGGATCTAGGGAGGAGAAAGAATGTGCCTAAAAATTACTATGATATGAAATTCTCTTTAGATGAGTTTGATTTTATTTCCTCTGCGAATGTTGAAAAAATACCAGTTTTTAAATAAAACTCATGAGAGTCCATGTTTGGATAATATTCAGTTCAGTTCAGTCAAGTGAAAAAGTTGGCTTAAAGCTCAACATTCAGAAAACGAAGATCATGGCACCTGGCTCCATCACTTCATGGCAAATAGATGGGGAAACAGTAGAAACAGTGTCAGACTTTATATTTTTGGGCTCCAAACTCACTGCAGATGGTGACTGCAGCCATGAAATTAAAAGACGCTTACTCCTTGGAAGAAAAGTTATGAGCAACCTAGATAGTATATTCAAAAGCAGAGACATTACTTTGCCGACTAAGGTCCGTCTAGTCAAGGCTATGGTTTTTCCTGTGGTCATGTATGGATGTGAGAGTTGGACTGTGAAGAAGGCTAAGCGCCGCAGAATTGATGCTTTTGAACTGTGGTGTTGGAGAAGACTCTTGAGAGTCCCTTGGACTGCAAGGAGATCCAACCAGTCCATTCTGAGGGAGATCAGCCCTGGGATTTCTTTGGAAGGAATGATGCTAAAGCTGAAGCTCCAGTACTTTGGCCACCTCGTGCGAAGAGTTGACTCATTGGAAAAGACCCTGATGCTGGGAGGGATTGTGGGCAGGAGGAGAAGGGGATGACGGAGGATGAGATGGCTGGATGGCATCACCGACTCGATGGATGTGAGTTTGAGTGAACTCCGGGAGTTGGTGATGAACAGGGAGGCCTGGCGTGCTGAGATTCATGGGGTCGCAAAGAGTCGGACACGACTGAGCGACTGAACTGAATAGAGAAAAATACCAAAACATTAAAAAAAAAAAAAACACACATTGCAAGAATAAAGATAAAATTACATTGTAATACACAAAGTACTAGACAACAATTTAACCGGTTCAGATGAAAAGGGAAAATTAAAAAGTAAAAGGATATTTAAATGAAACTTTCTGTTTATTAACTCCAAGTTCATAGGGGTTCCTTCATTCAGGCACTGTGCTAGATAATGGGACTCTGTGGGATGTGACCAACCTTATGCCTCCATTCATGGAACTGAGAGTCTACAGAGAGAACCAGTCAACATGTGGGTTATCAAAGGAATACTCACGCAATTAAAAGTACTATGAAGGTGATAAAATATTAAGATGGAGAGTAATAGGTGGCTGCCTGATTTAAACAGAGTAGTAAGGGAAGACTTGTCAGAGGAAATGGTGGTTAAATTAGTATCTGCATGTCAAGGCAGCTCAGAGGTTAAAGCGTGTGCCTCCAATGCGGGAGACCCGGGTTCGATTCCTGGGTTGGGAAGATCCTCTGGAGAAGGAAATGGCAATCCACTCCAGTATTCTTGCCTGGAGAATCCCATGGACTGAGAAGCCTAGTAGGTTACAGTCCACGGGGTCGCAAAGAGTTGGACACGACTGAGAGATCTGTGAAAAGGGAGTATTCCAGATAGAGGGAAGAACAAGAATTAGTCTTCAGATAGAAACTAGACTGGTCCCTGGAAGAGGAAACAGTTGCTGTAGCAGATGATGTATTTAAGTAGAGAAAAAGGGAAGCATATTTTTGTATAAGAAGCAAGGGAAAGACATATGAACTAACATATCAATAAGTAATTATTAATGTAGATAACATTAATAGAGCCATTTCAAATCCTAAAAGATGATGCTGTGAAAGTGCTGTACTCAATATGCTAACAAATTTGGAAAACTCAGCAGTGGCCACAGCACTGGCCACAGTTTTCATTTCAATCCCTAAGAAAGGCAATGCCAAAGAATGCTCAAAATACCACACAATTGCACTCATCTCACATGCTAGTAAAGTAATGCTCAAAATTCTCCAAGCCAGCCTTTAGCAATATGTGAACCATGAACTTCAAGATGTTCAAGCTGGTTTTAGAAAAGGCAGAGGAACCAGAGATCAAATTGCCAACATCCGCTGGATCACTGAAAAGCAAGAGAGTTCCAAAAAAACATCTATTTCTGCTTTATTGACTATGCCAAAGCCTTTGACTGTGTGGATCACAATAAACTGTGGAAAATTCTGAAAGAGATGGGAATACCAGACCTCCTGACCTGCCTCTTGAGAAATCTGTATGCAGGTTAGGAAGCAACAGTTAGAATTGAACATGGAATAACATACTGGTTCCAAATAGGAAAAGGAGTACATCAAGGCTGTGTATTGTCATCCTGCTTATTTAACTTCTATGCAGAGTACATCATGAGAAATGCTGGGCTGGAGGAGGCACAAGCTGGAATCAGGATTGCTGGGAGAAATATCAATAACCTCAGATATGCAGATGACACCATCCTTATGGCAAAAAGTGAGGAAGAACTAAAGAGCCTCTTGATGAAAGTGAAAGAGGAGAGTGAAAAAGTTGGCTTAAAGCTCAACATTCAGAAAACGAAGATCATGGCATCTGGTCCCATTACTTCATGGCAAATAGATGAAGACACAGTGGAAACAGTGGCTGACTTTATTTTTGGGGGCTCCAAAATCACTACAGATTGCAACTGCAGCCATGAAATTAAAAGATGCTTACTCTTTGAAAGGAAAGTTATGACCAATCTAGACAGCATATTAAAATGCAGAGATATTACTTTGCCAACAAAGGTCTGTCTAGTCAAGGCTGTGGTTTTTCCAGTAGTCATCTATGGATGTAAGAGTTGGACTGTGAAGAAAGCTGAGTGCTGAAGAATGGATGCTTTTGAACTGTAGTGTTGGAGAAGCCTTTTGAGAGTCCCTTGGACTGCAAGGAGATCCAACCAATTCATCCTAAAGGAGATCAGTCCTGGGTATTCATTGGAAGGAATGATGCTGAAGCTGAAACTCCAATACTTTGGCCACCTGATGAGAAAAGCTGAGTCATTTGAAAAGACCTTGATGCTGGGAAAGATTGAAGGTAAGAGGAGAAGGGGATGACAGAGGATAAGATGGTTGGATGGCATCACTGACTTGATGGACATGAGATTGAGAAGCTCCAGGAGTTGGTGATGGACAGGGAGACCTGGCATGCTGCAGTCCGTGCGCTCACAAAGAGTTAGACATGACTAAGCGACTGAACTGAACTGAATGTAGATAAAACAAATTCTAAAATTGATCTAGTGTAACCCCTTTCCTACTTAATGCAAGTCTCATTTCTCCTATTTGGATAGAACATTCATCTCCTATGTCAAGGAAAGAGACTAGACAAAGGAATTCTCAAAGGATGGTATTTCTGTATTTGGTTTTCTGTGTGTCCCACCATATCTGGAAAATTCAGCATTCCTGAAATTTATCTTTTGCAGGGTCATTGGAAGACCAGAGACCTATTTTACATAGCGTACACAGACTGCATACATTTTTTAAATTGTTATTTGTTTTCAAGTTTCTTGAGATGACTCATCAGTTTGGGTGGCTGTAATATATTAGACTATCAAAGAAGTAGCCTAGGGTCCAGAATCACATTTTTAATTTTTATTAAAATTTCCACTAAACTATGGTCCAAGTTGTCTTATTTTTCTTAGGTACTGTGCCTGGGGGACTTAACAGATTTGCTGTGATGTCCTACTTCAAGCTGATTTCAGAGACAGAGTAATTTGTTACATTTTTAGAAACTAGGTGAATCTGCAAAATTGGGCCATGACAGCATAATATAAATGACTTTCAAAGTAAAACTGAAATAAATAAAGCTTGTGGGTATATAAGAGAAATAGAGACAGAGTCCATCTTTAAGTTGAGAAATTTATATAAATTATAAATATAAAATATAAATTTATATAAATTTATTTTAAATCATTTATATAATAAATGATTCTCCCTTCTATTTCCTTTGCCCCAATGGTTTCTTATGTAGTAAGAATTTAGTTGCATCTTTCATTATACTAACAAAGGAAATATGTGAAAAGCAGGAGTTTCAATTTCTATGTGGAAACTGAAATATTGATAATCTGGCCTCTTACTAAGAATTGTAAGTGATGAACTCTCTTCCTTCAAACCAGTTCTTTCCAATACATCCAAAAGATACCTCTTTAGAGAAACTATCAGACAGACCTGAATTCTGTTGATATCTGTTCTCTGGCAGAGGTTTCAGTTCATTCTTAACAAAAGTAAAGCCACCAAAATTTCTGGGCAGTTTCTAAGGAAAACCTCCAGAATTCCAGAGAAGGTTTGTAAGATGGTAATGGGTAGTTAACACAGGCAAGTCCTAAAACCATTACGGAGGACGCCTATCCTCCCCACCAGTGGGTCCCAGAGCATGCAGCCATGGCTGCTGACTGCACAGCTTCCAAAGATAAAATGGAACATGTGGACGTTAAGGCGCTGACTCCAGCTAAACTGGTTAATGACTAGTATCGTCTAAATGAGGTAGCAAGCTGAAAGACCCATAATCTCTCCCTGTGTGCAGATTCTAATTAAATATTATAATGTCCTTGTTGTAATTATTTATCAGTAACTGTGCTCCTGAGTATTGCCTCTTTTGCCATCATCTGTTCTGTCAGCTCAGCTGAACAATGAGACATTCACTTCGCCATGATGAGAGGAAAATGAATGATTCTTATTCACCGCAAAATAACACTTGAAGAACTCTGGCAGCGAGGCAAGATTCTGGGCTCTCCATTTAAACTTTGTATTTTTAAGAGAGGAACTTCAGTATCCTGATTCAGATATTGAACTTCTGAGAGGTTTCAATAATATGACCAGAAAGCATGATTTTTCAGTATCTAGAACTTAACATTACATATTATAGCAATGGCATTTAAAAAGTGTATGTTATTTCTTATTTTGAGATTGTGGAATCTATAACATAATGTGTGTATCCAATAGTGAAAATTAGGAGTAATACAATAAAAATGACTAAGTAACTCTTTATTGATAATACCTGTAATTGTTCAAAATAACAGGAAGAGAAGGGACTCATTAAGCAGTGAAGCTGATTCCTGAGTCAAAAATGGGACTACAAGAGAACAGAGATGGATTTAAACCATGTAAAAGAAAGCAAGATCTTCACAGTAGACGTCCTCTAAAAAACTTACTCTATGAATAAGTTTATGTTTCTCCATTTCTTCTGGGGATTCAGGAATAAAAAAGGGAATTTAACTGTAATATGTGAGATTTAGCTTTAATAAAAAGAAATTATTATGAGTGTGATCAGGGTAATAGTAAAGCACTGTTACTCAACACTTGACGTTAAAGGTCTCCTTCCTATAACCTTTCCAGTCTGCGAGCTTGCTAATTAAGTCACTTCAGTTATGTCCAACTCATTGCAACCCTATGAACCATAGCCTGCCAGGCTCCTCTGTCCATGGGATTCTCCAGTCAACAACACTGGAATGGGTTGCCATTTCCTTCTCCAGGTGATCTTCCCAACCCAGGAATCAAATTGGCATCTCTTGTGTCTCCAGCATTGGCAGGCAGTTTCTTTACCACTTGTGCCACCTGGGAAGCCCAGTCTGCACCTCTTCCCATTCTGACTACATCTTCCTACTACATAAGGCATTTGAATAATGTAGCTTCAGATTTAAACCTCACAGGAGACTTTGCATTTAGTCTGAAAAATCTTAAAAACAAAAATACCTCAGAAGCAAAAAGAATATTTGGGAATGATGGTTTAAAAAAAAAAAGTGAGTTCTGTTCAGTTCAGTTGCTCAGTCATGCCTGACTCTTTGTGACTCCATGAATCACAGCACACCAGGCCTCCCTGTCCATCACCAACTCCCAGAATCCACCCAAAACTATGTCCATTGAGTCGGTGATGCCATCCAACCATCTCATTCTCTGTCGTCCCCTTCTCCTCCGGCCCTCAATCTTTCCCAGCATCAAGGTCTTTTCAAATGAGTCAGTTTTTCGCATCAGGTGGCCAAAGTATTGGAGTTTCAGCTTCAGCATCAGTCCTTCCAATGAACACCCAGGACTGATCTCCTTTAGGATAGACTGGTTGGATCTCCTTGCAGTCCAAGGGACTGTCAAGACTCATCTCCAACACCACAGTTCAAAGCTTCAACTCTTCAGTGCTAGATTTCTTTACAGTTGAACTCTCATATCCATACATGACCACTGGAAAACCATAGCCTTGACTAGAGGACCTTTGTTGGCAAAGTAATGTCTCTGCTTTTTAATATGCTGTCTAAGTTGGTCATAACTTTCCTTCCAAGGAGTAAGTGTCTTTTAATTTCATGGCTGAAATCACCATCTGCAGTGATTTTGGAGCCCCCAAAAATAAAGCCAGCCACTGTTTCCCCATCTATTTGCCAGGAAGTGATGGGACCAGATGTCATGATCTTAGATTTCTGAATGTTGAGCTTTAAGCCAACTTTTTCACTCTCCTTATTCACTTTCACCAAGAGACTCTTTAGTTCTTCCTCACTTTCTGCCATAAGGATGGTGTCACCTGCATATCTGAGGTTATTGATATTTCTCCTGGCAATCTTGATTCCAGCTTGTGCTTCTTCCAGCCCAGCGTTTCTCATGGTGTTCTCTGCATATACATTAAATAAACAGAGTGACAATAAATAAGCAGCCTTGACATACTCCTTTTCCTATTTGGAACCAGTCTGTTGTTCCATGTCCAGTTCTAACCTTTGCTTCCTGACCTGCATACAGGTTTCTCAAGAGGCAAGTCAGGTGGTCTGGTATTCCCAACTCTTTCAGAATTTTCCACAGTTTATTGTGATCCACACAGTCAAAGGCTTTGGCATAGTCAATAAAGCAGAAATAGATGTTTCTCTGGAACTCTCTTGCTTTTTTGATGATCCAGTGGATGTTGGCAATTTGATCTCTGGTTCCTCTGCCTTTTCTAAAACCAGCTTGAAGAAAAATTCTTTAAGCTTGAATCAGAAAGCTGGTAACCACGTCTGACAATGGATATTTAAGACAAGTCTGACTTCAGGGGTAGCACAAGGAAATTTATCAAGTTGTATTTCCACACATGTTATGGAAATGTGTCTGTATGAGGGCTGAACACAGAAAAGATGTAACTCCTTTAATTTCTCCTAGTAATATCTTGTACATTTTCTGTGTAGAATATCCTTTACCTCTTGTTAGAATTATCCCTAGGCTTTCTTATTTTTTAAACTATAAATGAATGTAAACATTTGTACTCTCTAATTGCTTATTCCTGGCAAATATAAAAACACTCAAGATATATGGTGGTACTAGCAGTAAAGAAATCACCTGCCAATGCAGGTAGATGTAACAGATGCGAGCTTGACCCCTGAGTCAGGAAGATCCCCCCAAAGAGACACGGCAACCCACTCTAGTATTCTTGCCTGAAGAATCCCATGGACAGAGGAGCTTGGCAGGCTACAGTCCATAGGGTTGCACAGAGTCAGACATGACTGAAGCAATTTAGTGTGTACATGTGTGTGTGTCTATATATATATAAGTATGCATATAAAATTATTTCTCATTATTCACAGTAGTTATGTTCCATAAAGTCACTGTTAACACTGAATTAGAGAATACTGAATCATGGTCCTGGGGGAAATGCTGCTGGTCACAACATTCTTGTCAGTCAATCAATGCATATATCTTGTTTAATGTATGTTTCTACTTAAAAACATCTTTATCTTCATTAACACTGATTTCACTGTCAACAGCATTATAATTCACACCTGAATGAAGCTTATCTAACACATATCTTTTCTGTATAAGGCAAATGACAGCCTTCTTAAACATAGAAACACAAGGCAGCACTTTGGTTCTATTGTCGGAGGCCTTTTTAAACAGCAAAATCATCAAAAAAAAAAAAAAACAGCACAAACATGCATAAAATATGTCACTAGTAGACTCTGAAAAGAACAAAGTCTATAGGAGAGCTGAAACAAGCTCTCTTGTTTTTTTCTCAGCTGGGAACGTGTGTTGAGCGACTCAAATTTTTCACACTTAGTGCATGTTCACAAATGACCATGAAATTGCTACTTGCACTTACTTTGCTTCCACAAATAAATCTTAACAAGTAGAAGCATTCACAAATACAGAATTCTCAAATAATGCAAATCACTTGTAGTGATTTTTCTGTTTTCTTTTAACAATTGAAAAAACTTTAATATACAGTAGTGAATACAATTGTGAATGATGATAGTATTGGGGGATCTTCTTTGTATTCCAATCTTTATAAATTTTATTTTCTTATCTTGTCTTCCTCCACTGGATAGGAACTTTGGCACAGTGTCAAAGCAGGTGGCAATAGCAGGCATCTTCTTCTAGCTCTAAACTCAAAGGGAAATTTTCTGAGTATTTTAGAGAAAGTATGTTTTTGTAGTTTGCTGTAACATTTGTTTTAGATTCTTTTATCAGTTTAAGAGTGTTCCCAAGTTCTCTTTTACTCTTTGTTTAGAGTTTCATTATTGATAATTACTAAATATTATTAAGTATATTTTGCAGCTGTTGGATAATTATATATATGCAACCATACATGAGTGTGTGTGTGTATATATATATATATATATATATATTCATCTCTGGAATAAAACAGCTTGGTTGTCATGTATATTTTTTCTTTATATAACTGGATTTCATTTGCTAACAACCTCTTTAGAATTTTTCTATCTATGAATGAGAAGGATTAGCCTATAATTAATGATTTTTTTCTGCAATGTTTTTTTCAGGTTTTCATATCAAAGTTACTTGCCTTGAAATGTGAGTTTGGAAGTGTTTCTTCTTTTGCTATGCTCTTGAAGAGTTTCTGTAAACTTGATGTTACTTCTTAAATATTAAAAATTTTCACTGCTGAAGGCAACATAGCCCAAGGTATTCTTTTAAGAAAGGCTTGTAATTCTATATTTGCTTTCTTAAGTGATTAAGAGCTATTAATATTTTCTATTTCTTCTAATGTCAATTTTCATAAATTATATTAGTCCTCAAGTTCTTCACTTGTAAAAGTCTTAGATTTACTGACATAAATACATTCAAATTATAATTTTAAATGTATTGCACAAATGTTGATAGATATTATTTACATTTTCATGTAATCAAAATACTTTCTGATTTCCCCTGTGAATTCTTCTTTTATTCAGTGATTATCCAGAAATAATTACTTAATATCAAGAAATTTGGATTTATTTCTAGCTGCTGTTTTTGTTATTGATTTTTAACTTTATTTCAATGGGTGATTACAATATTAGTTAAGAACTCTATGATTCAGAATAAGGTAAATTTTATTAAGGATGCAAATACACTCCAAAGTATTCTGCAGTCATTCTCTATAGAGTTCAGTGTTCATACTATTAATTATGGTCATTTATTTATCATGTTTACCCATTTTTTAATCTTCATATTCTTTCAATTACTGAAGAAGATGTTAGACCTTTCCTAACTTAAGTATAGATTTGACTGCTTAAATTTATGCTATCTTATAGTTTTAGATTTTTTAAAGTCATTAGGTGGTGTTCAGTTGTTAAGTCATGTTTGACTCATTGTGACCCCATGGACTGCAGCCCACCAGGCTCTTCTGTCCATGGGAGTCACCAGGCAAGAATACTGGAGTGGGTTGCCATTAGGGTTCAATTCCTGGGTTGAGAAGATACTCTGGACAAGGGAATGGCAACCCATTCCAGTATTCATTCTTGCCTGGAGAATTCCATGGACAGAGGAGCTAAGACACACACACACACATGACAGTTTGAACATTCTTTGGCACTGCCCTTCTTTGGAATTTGAATGAAAAGTGACCTTTTCTACTCCTGTGGTCACTACTGAGTTGTCCAATTTGCTGACACATTTAGTATAGCACTTTAACAGCATCATCTTTAGGATTTGAAATGGCTCAGCTTGAATTCCATCAGCTCCACTAGCTTTGTCTGTAGTACACCTTCCTAAAGCCTGTTTGACTTTACACTCCAGGATGCTGGACTCCAGGTGAGTGACCACACCGTAATGGTTATCCAGGTCATTAAGACCATTTTTCAATAGTTATTCTGAGTATCCTTATCTTCTTAATCTCTCTTCTTAATCTCTTCTGCTTCTCTTAGATTATTACCATTTCTGTCCTTTATTGTGGCCATTCTTGCATGGAATGGGCACAGTATCTCTTGATATCTCCAGTTTTCTTAAAGACATCTCTAATCTTTCCCATTCTATTGTTTCCCTCTATTTCTTTGCATTGTTCATTTAAGAAGGCCTTCTAATTGCTTTGCTATTCTCTGGAATTTGTATTGATTTTGGTATATCTTTCCCTTTCTCCCTTGCCTTTTGATTCTCATCTTTCCTCACCTGTTTGTAAGGCCTCTTCAGACAATCACTTTGCCTTCTTATATTTCTTTTTCTTAGGCATAATTTCAGACACTGTCTCCTGTACAATGTTACAAATCTCCATCTTTAGTTCTTCATGCACTTTGTCTACCAGATCTAATCCCTTGAATCTATTTGTCACCTCCACTGTATAATCATAAGGGATTTGATTTAGGTCATTTCTGAATGACCTGGTTGCTTTCTCTACTTTCTTCAATTTAAACCTGAATTTTGCAATAAAGAGCTCAGGATCTGAACCACAGTGAATGCCAGGTCTTATTTTTTGCTGACTGTATAGAGAGTTTCCATCTTCAGCTGCAAAAAACATAATCAATCTGATTTTGGTATTGATCATCTGGTGATGTCCTTTTGTAGAGTCACCTCTTGAATTGTTGGAAGTGGGTGTTTGTTATGACCAGCATGTTCTCTTGACAAAACTCTGTTAGCCGTTGCTTGCTTCATTTTGCACTCCAAAGCCAAACTTTTCTGTTATTCCTGGTATATCTGTTGACTTCTTACTTTGCATTCCAACCCCCTATGATGAAAGGACATCTTTTATTGGTGTTAACTCTACAAGGTCTTGGAGGTCTTCATAGAACTGTTCAGCATCCATGGCATTGGTGGTTGGGGACTACTGTGATGTTGAAAGATCTGCCTTCAAAATGAACCAAGATCATTCTGTCATTTTTGAGGCTACACCAAGTACTGCATTTTGGACTCTTTTGTTGACTATGAGGGCTACTTCATTTCTTCTATGGAATTTTTGCCCACAGTAGTAGATATAAAATAGTCATCTGAGTTAAACTTTCCCATTCATGCCCATTTTAGTTCACTGATTCCTGAGATACTGATGTTCACTCTTGTCATCTCCTGCTTCTTGACCACATACAATTTCCTTTGGTTCATGTTCCTAACCTCCCAGGTTCCTTTGCAATATTGTTCTTACAGCTTTGGACTTTATTTTTAACACCAGATACATCCACAACTGAGCATTGTTTCCACTTTAGCCCAGCAGCTTCATTCTTTCTGAGGCTATTAGTAACTGTCCTCTGCTCTCTCCCAGTAGTACATCAGATACCTCCTGACTTGAAGGACTCATCTTCTGGTGTCATGATGTCATATCTTTTTGCTTTTTCATACTGTTCATAGGATTCTAGCAGCAATAATACTGGAATGGTTTGCCATTTCCTCCTACAGTGGACAATATTCTTCAGAGTTCTTTATTATGACTCATCCATCATTGGGTAGCTCTGACAGCATGGTTCATAGCTTCATTGAGTTATGCAAGCCCCTTTGCCATGACACGACAAGGCTGTGATCCATGAAGTAGTTTAAGTCATTAAGTATACACAAATTTACAGTTGTTATCCTTTTTGGTAGAAAATAACACCAGGAATTTTTTTTTTTTAGTAACTTCTTGATTTAAAATCTACTTTCTCTGATATCAGCATAGCTACACCTACTTTCTTAGGTTTAATGCTTATATAGCACACCTCTTCTGACCCATTACTTTAAATCTTTATGTATTGTTATTCTCTGGGTGGCTTCCCTGGTGGCTCAGCTGTAAACAATCTACTTGCAATGCAAGATACCCCAGTTTGATTCCTGGGTAAGGAAGATCTGCTGGAGAAGGAATAGGATACCCACTCCAGTATTCTTGGGCTTCCCTTGTGGTTCAGATAGTAAAGAATCCACCTGCAATGCAGGAAAGCTGGGTTCAGTCCCTGGATTGGAAATATCCTTTGGAGAAGGGAATGGTTACTCAGTGTGAGAGTTGAAGGCTGAGTGCCAAAGAATTGATGCTTTTGAACTATAGTGTTGGAGAAGACTCTGGGAGAAGAGTCTTGGAGAAGTTGGAGAAGTCCCTTGGATTGCAAGGAAATCAAACCAGTCAATTCTAAAGGAAATCAGCCCAGAATGTTCATTGGAAGGACTGATGCTGAAGCTGAAGCTCCAATAATTTGCCACCTGATGTGAAGAGCCAACTCATTAGAAAAGACCTTGATGTGGGGAAAGGTTGAGGCAGGAGGAAAAGAGGACGACAGAGGACAAGATGGCTGGATGGCATCACCGACTCAATAGACACGGGTTTGAGTAAACTCTGGGAGTTTGTGATGGACAGGGAGGTGTGGTGTCCTGCAGTCCATGGCGTCACAAAGAGTCAGACATGACTGAGCGAATGAACTGAAATGATTGATGTTGGGAAACATTGAAGGCAGAAGGACTGATAGCTTATGGTGAATGGTATCGAGTCTTGATCTCCAAAGAATTATAAAGAAGCTTGGTCACTCAAGAGCTTTTGTGTAGCAGAGTTTTATTATTAAAGTATGAAAAGCGACAGAGAAAGCTTCTGATATAGACATCAGAAGGGGATTGAGAGTGCCCCCCTTGCTAGTGTTAAGAAGGGAGTTATATACTTTTTAAATTAGTTACTCAGTTCAGTTCATTCAGTCGTTCAGTCGTGTGTGACTCTTTGTGACCCCACGAACCATAGCACGCCAGGCCTCCCTGTCCATCACCAACTCCCAGAGTCCACCCAAACCTATGTCCATTGAGTCAATGATGCCATCCAACCATCTACTCCTCTGTTGTTCCCTTCTCCTCCTGCCCTCAATCTTTCCCAGCATCAGGGTCTTTTCAAATGAGTCAGCGGTTCGCAATGGACTCTCAAGAGTTTTCAACACCACAGTTCTAAAGCATCAATTCTTTGGCCCTCAGCTTTCTTTATAGTCCAACTCTCATATCCATACATGACTACTGGAAAAACCATAGCCTTGACTAGATGGCCCTTTGTTGGCAAAGTAATGTCTCTGCGTTTTAATATGCTGTCTAGATTGGTCGTAACTTTCCTTCCAAAGAGTAAGCGTCTTTTATTTCACGGCTGAAATCACCATCTGCAGTGATTTTGGAGCCAAAAAAAAAAAAGTCTGACACTGTTTCCATTGTTTCTCCATCTATTTGCCATGAAGTGATTGGACCAGATGCAATGATCTTCCTTTTCTGAATGTTGAGCTTTAAGCCAACTTTTTCACTCTCCTCTTTCACTTTCATCAAGAGGCTTTTTAGCTCCTCTTCACTTTCTGCCATAAGGGTGGTGTCATCTGCATATCTGAGGTTATTGATTATTCTCCCGGCAATCGTGATTCCAGCTTGTGCTTCTTCTAGCCCAGCATTTCTCATGATGTACTCTGCATAGAAGTTAAATAAGCAGGGTGACAATATACAGCCTTGACTTACTCCTTTTCCTATTTGGAACCAGTCTGTTATTCCACGTCCAGTTCTAACCTTTGCTTCCTGACCTGCATACAGGTTCCTCAAGAGGCAAGTCAGGTGGTCTGGTATTCCCAACTCTTTCAGAATTTTCCACAGTTTATTGCAATCCACACAGTCAAAGGCTTTGGCACAGTCAATAAAGCAGAAATAGATGTTTTTCTGGAACTCTCTTGCTTTTTTGATGATCCAGTGGATGTTGGCAATTTGATCTCTGGTTCCTCTGCCTTTTCTAAAACCAGCTTGAACATCAGGGAGTTCACGGTTCATGTATTGCTGAAGCCTGGCTTGGAGAATTTTGAGCATTAATTTACTAGCATGTGAGATGAGTGCAATTATGTGGTAGCTTGAGCATTCTTTGGCATTGCCTTTCTTTGGAATTGGAATGAAAACTGACCTTTTCCAGTTGTGTGGCCACTGCTGAGTTTTCCAAATGTGCTGGCATATTGAGTGCAGCACTTTCACAGCATCATCTTTCAGGATTTGAAATAGCTCAACTGGAATGCCATCACCTCCACTAGCTTTGTTAGTAGTGAAGCTTTCTAAGAGCCACTTGACTTCACATTCCAGGATGTCTGGCTCTAGGTGAGTGATCACACCATCGTGATTATCTTGGTCTTGAAGATATTTTGGTATAGTTCTTCTGTGTATTCTTGCCACCTCTTCTTAATATCTTCTGCTTCTGTTAGGTCCATACCATTTCTGTCCTTTCTTGAGCCCTTCTTTGCATGAAATATTCCCTTGGTATCTCTAATTTTCTTGAAGAGATCTCTAGTTTTTTCTATTCTGTTGTTTTCCTCTGTTTCTTTGCATTGATCACTGAGGAAGGCTTTCTTATCTCTTCTTGCTCTTCTTTGGAACTCTGCATTTGATGCTTGTATCTTTCCTTTTCTCCTTTGCTTTTCGCTTCTCTTCTTTTCACAGCTATTTGTAAGGCCTCCCCAGAAAGACGTTTTGCTTTTTTGCATTTCTTTTCCATGGGGATGGTCTTGATCCCTGTCTCCTGTACAATATCACGAACCTCAGTCCATAATTCATCCAGCACTCTATCTATCAGATCTAGACCCTTAAATCTATTTCTCACTTCCACTGTATAATCATAAGGGATTTGATTTAGGTCATACCTGAATGGTCTAGTGGTTTCCCCTACATTCTTCAATTTCAGTCCGAATCTGGCAATAAGGAGTTCGTGATCTGAGCCACAGTCAGCTCCTCGTCTTATTTTTGTTGACTGTATAGAGCTTCTCCATCTTTGGCTGCAAAGAATATAATCAATCTGATTTCGGTGTTGACCATCTGGTGATGCCCATGTGTAGTCTTCTCTTGTGTTGTTGGAAGAGGGTGTTTGCTATGACCAGTGCATTTTCTTGGCAAAACTCTGCTAGTCTTTGGCCTGCTTCATTCCGCATTCCAAGGCCAAATTTGCCTGTTACTCCAGGTGTTTCTTGACTTCCTACTTTTGCATTCCAGTC
>SJXQ01003631.1:0-10755 GCA_006408695.1 Aepyceros melampus | reverse complement strand
TGGCTTGGAGAATTTTGAGCATTACTTTACTAGCATGGGAGATGAGTGCAATTGTGTGGTAGTTTGAGCATTCTTTGGCATTGCCTTTCTTTGGAATTGGGATGAAAACTGACCTTTTCCAGTCCTGTGGCCACTGCTGAGTTTTCCAGATTTGCTGGCAAATTGAGTGCAGCACTTTCACAGCATCATCTTTCAGGATTTGAAACAGCTCCACTGGAATTCCATCACCTCCACTAGCTTTGTTCGTAGTGATGTTTTCTAAGGCCCACTTGACTTCACATTCCAAGATGTCTGGCTCTAGATTAGTCATCACAACATCATGATTATCTGGGTCATGAAGATTATTTGCCACTTCTCACTCCAGTCTTAAGAAACCTGGATTCTACTGTACATTATCTATTAATTATTTGTTTATTTGCTTAACTCCAATATACCTAGTGGTACCAAAACTGTTAACCTATAATCACATGGAAAATGTCTTTATTAATTACAGTACCATGCTTATGTATACTTTCTTTTTAGTCCTTAGCTTTATCCATGCTAAGTTGCTTCATTTGTGTTTGACTCTTTGTGACCCTATGGACTGCAGCTCATCAGGTTCCTTTATCCATGGGATTCTCCAGGCAAAAATACTGTAGTGGGTTGCCATGCCCTCCTCCAGGGGATCTTCCCAACCCAGTGACTGAACCCACATCTCTTACATCTCCTGAACTGGCACATGGATTCTTTACCACTAGTGCCATCTGCCTTAGTCTACTTATTTTCTAATTTACTTAGGTTAAATTTTCCCCACTCCCTTCATTGAAGTTATATCATACATCTGGAACTCAGTCAGACCCCTTTGTCACAATCTGCATTCCCTTGGACAACAAGGAGATCCAAGCAGTCCATCCTAAAAGAAATCAGTCCTGAATGTTCATTGGAAGGGCTGATGTTGAAGCTGAAACTCCAATACTTTGGCCACCTGATGCAAAGAGCTGACTCATTTGAAAAGACGTTGTTGCTGGGAAAGATCGAAGGCGGGAGGAGAAGGGGACGACAGAGGATGAGATGGTTGGATGGCATCATCAACTCAATGGACATGAGTCTGAGTAAGCTCTGGGAGTTGGTGATGGACAGGGAAGCCTGGCGTGATGCAGTCCATGTGGTCACAAAGAGTCAGACACAACTGAGTGATTAAACGGAAATCAATTGCATTCTACTCTAATCCCACAACAGCCAAATTGACCTTTTTAAATTGCATTCATTAAGGTCTTGCTTTTTGTGCTATAAGGTTCCATGAGTTCTGATAAGTGTATATTCCTGTCTTCTGTATGTATGTAAAAGCCCATTAATAATTAGTGTTCATTTTGTATATTCAGTATTTTCATTTTCATTTAACCACATGTTTACATTCCCCTTTGTCCTTCATTCTTTACTGAATTTCCCTGTTTCCATTTGTGATTTTTAATTTTCGGTCCCAAAAGATCTTTTGAGTATTTTTTTTAGTGCTGGTTTATAAATAATTCCTTAGGTTTTTTTTCTGGCCACATCTTCATTTCATTTTCATTTTTGAAACTATTGTTGATGTTTCTATTACTAAGACAACTCATCAGAAGTCTCTATTAAAAGCCTAATTATCAGATCCTCTTTTTCTTTCTAAGGTCCATATGTCAGTTTTTGTCTCTGTGTAACTGGAGTCTTCTATAAGCTTTGCTCAGCTTCTCAGCTGACTTAGGAACTGGCATATTGCCTTGAATGAAAAAGAGAAGTCAAATGTCAGACTTACCTCTGTGCCTTCCTTTTCTCAGAGAACCTGCCCCTCAAATCACTGTACTGCCTTGTGAACTTTTCAGTGACTTCAAACAGACCTCAAAAATTATCTAGCTTCTCAAATTGCCCTCAATAAAACAGTTAATATTATCACAACCAGTCTGCTATACAAAAATCCTAGAAGAGCAATTTAAATTCCAAGTGAGGAAATTTATATCTCATACTCAGCAGAGTTTGAAGTTTCTGGAATTCTACAACATAATCTTAGTTTTTTAACCAGTGTGATATCATCCTCAGCTGGTTTGATTATAAAATAGTACCTTCTTATTACTTCATTATATATTGTCCAGTAATATTGTATCAGAAATATGTTTTTATAAAATGAGTTATAGTAGAATGTTTGGAAACTATATCTTCTTTCCATGGTAGACATTCTCTAAAAATTAGTTAATCATTTATTTAATCTGGCAAATCTGGCTGTTTTCATACCTGGTTTGAGAAATTTTTTGAAGGATTGATACTGAGAGTCTCAGGCATGGGAAAGTAGAATTCATTGCTTTTATCTTTTTTTGTTTGTTTCTTTTTAAGGTCATATATAAATCACAAGTGTTTGAACTTTTAGAAATGCTATAATCATGATATCTGCAATGAATTAGTTAGTTAATGCTGACATATATTATTAACCATTTTCTCCTTTAGCTGTGGCCACTATTTCTTTATAATTTCAGCTTGATTTTGCAGAACACTGCCTAGAACACAGGCCGGATAGCATAGATAGCCACAGTACAAATAACACCTTGTTGATATTAAATAGTGTTGGCCTTAAAACATGAAACACTTCTCTTTCTGTTGTTTTTAAATTATTCAAATTATTTTTAAGTGAAAAAGTATTATATATAATGAATATTTGTATATTTTACATTACTGAGCCTTCTAAATTATTTTTGTTTTGCCCTGAATTAGCATATTTAAAATTAAATCATCTTATTTTGAATTATATCAGCTACTACTAGAATGATTGAAAAATGTATCTGTATTCCATGACACATAGTATTAAAAATTAAACTTTGTTACTGTGCAGTAGTCTCTTGAGCCTGGTCTATACGGTAAAATACTCTATAGAATTACAATTTGTTAAACATAGCCTAAATTCAATAAAAATGAAGGATGATATCTAGTTAGGGGCTGAGATGGTAGTGTAATTTTGCTTTAAAACTAAGTCATATATCAGGGTAAAAAGACTCCAGGTATCAATACATATTTGAATATTTCTAATTGCAAGAAAATTTCCTATTCAAGCAGACATTTCTAGTACAATATTACAAATATATGTTGTAGCACCACCTAGCAAACTTCTAGTGCATTTACCACATCACAAACATTTTGTTCTTTTTCCAGTGGTGAACATACTTTTCTAAATATCTGCAGAGTCATGGAAAATTACACATTTTATGCAGCAGGAAAAATAGAAAAATTTCAAGACTAGCTTATAAAAATATATTTCATACTTATACTTTTAAATTGTTTGTTATATATATGCATGTGCATTAGAATAAAATTTACATGCTTTTTTTTTCTTTATTAACAAAACTTGGGTATAATTAACATATGCCAATATTTGACATTCTCAGTTGTTTATTTCACTGGTGGACAGACAAAATAAAATCAAAGCTTTGTCTATTATAACTAAGTAATGACAAAAACAGGAAGGTCCATACATTTTATATTTTTTAATCACTATTTCTGATGGTAGTGCAGACATTTAGCAAATAAAAGAGAGTGTTTTAAGTGGGAAAACACTGTTAGAGAGAAACCAACTTACTGTTTTTACAATGCTAAGCTAATTATAAACTGCCCTGAATCTTAGTTTCCTAAACTTTAATATGCCATGATGATAACAATAACAGGGTTATTGAGAAATGTTTCACACAAAATATAATTCAATAGATATTTATCTACCAATGAGTTTGCTTTTAGCTCTTTGACAAGTTAACCTATTAAGAAAGTAAACAGAAAAATATCATTTATCAAATACCTACTTTGTCTTGACTGGCTTGACTCATTTTGCCTGATCTTGGACAAAAAGTTCAGCACATTTTGCATATCAATTTTCCAACATAATCATGGCAAAACAGTAATTTCTATTAGTTCAGAAAATTGCTTGCAAATTTTCATCTAGAAAAATTATTTGATTAACTGAATTTGTTTTCAACTGCTCTGAGTCTAAAATTATATCTAGATGAACAAGTCACTTGTAAAGAAAAAAAGTTGCATTCCAACAGAACCAAGAGAACTCAATGAACTTGTCTGAGTTGTCTGATTCTAGAAATATAACTAACTTTACTGAGTTAAAATATTTTTCCACTAAGCAAATGCACAAATAAAACGACTCTGGATTTTTATGTATAGAAACTGTTCTCATCCTGCAGATTGATAGCTGATTTGAAGCTTGGGACACAGGCTGGGTCACAAGCATCATAATGTCAGCCTGTCAACGATCACATTTCTCAAACACAGCATCTGGTTACTTTGGACAGGGACTGGCCTGCTGGAACCTGACAGTTCCATCACTGCCAGCAGTCTTATAATAGCTGATGGAAACTGCAAACAGTAACCTTTTCATTTAGCACTGACAAAGATTCTGCCCCAAAACCTAAAGCCTGAAAGACACCAAAAAAGATTTATCTCAAGTCAAAGTTTTGGTTTTATTTTTATCTTATTTTTGGTCCTTTTTCTTTTAAAAAAAAAAAAATTAAGGTTGCTTGCAACCAAGTGGATTGTTTACAAACAAAAATACTAAGAGCTCTGAAATCATGAGTCCTGTAATTAAAAGTGCTGGGTCAACTGCTTTGCCTCCAGCATTAACATCTAATAACACCATTCTGATGACACAGGAAGGAAAGTCTACCCTTTTATCACTGGACTATATAAAAGTGACAGAAAGAAATTAGCAGTAAAGGCTTTTCAGAAGAAGGTTGGCCTCTTGGGTATAACTAAGCAACCTCTGAGAAACAGTCAGTGGTATTTCAGCACTTGAGTTCCATGCTTTGCTAGGTTATTTGAGACATTACAAGTAATGTATTGTTTAGTGGTACCCATGTACACCATTAAATGCATCACAGTGTGGCATGGATTCAGCAAGTTTTAGTCATAACATGCCAGCTGGAGAATATTAAGGGGGGAAAAAAATCCGTTTTCAATTTCTGCTTAATGTTCTGGTGAAAATAATGTAAGTCACTTCTGTGAAAGTATTTACCTTCCAAACACTCTTCAATACATAGGTACTAAAAGAGAATTTTCAGTAAAGCAGTATTTGCTCACTCCCTCTTCCTTACCCAGTTTTTGCATTCATTTCTTACTCTTCATTGATGCATATAAGTTTCAACATGTTTCCTTTACTTCTAGAGTTAATTAACCTTAACACTAGACTGACATTGGCAAGTTTACGGAGCAACAAAAAGTGTCCTTGTAGGCAAGAATTATACAAAAACTGTGACTGTATTTTGCAATTGTTTTCTTGAACATTTTGTAGTTATTAAAACCTCATGGTGGTCTTTCACAATATGTACTGTGGACTATGAAAAAAATGTGTAATTTTCATTTTTGCCATTAAAAATAATTTGCATTTGCTTTGTTGCCCCAGTCATTAAAATCTACCCAGAGAATTCCTCTTTGTCTCCTGAGCATGTCTACTAAGTACTGCTCCATATTTAACTCGCTCTTAGATCACACCATGGCTTGAGAATTCTTTTAATCTCTTTTCCATTTATAACTGTACTGCTTGACCTTTCTTCAGCAAGGTGTCTTGTATATAAAATGTCAGTGAGAGGATTACAGACATGGGACAAAGATATAGTTTAATTAAAAAAGGTCCTGTGAGATTGAAAAAGGTTCTGGCCTAGATCACAAATATTTAATGCCAGATGACTATTTATGAGGTTAAAAGAAAAAAAGAAATTACTGGCCATTTGTAATTGACCAACCATTAAATTTACAATGATTAGATTATACTTCTGATTAAAACTTTTGTATTTATAGTAGATTAAAGCTATGAGTTATAAACTATGCCAGTTATAAAATAAAAATTAATTCAAGTTCCCTATAAGTGAGACAATACAAAGGAGGTATATAGACCTGCTTATTTTTAATGTCAGAGTTTGAATATATAAAAACTCATTCATTGTTTGAAGCCACTATATGAAGCTATGTACGGATTGATTAAACCAAATGCATTCATGCAGCAAATGGCTTTCCCACTCATTTACCTTTCCATCCAACCTCATGCATATGTACATATGTATACAAGTCAAAATACTGAACACCAACTTATTTAGCCACTGATTTGAAAAGGATGCCAATTATTCAGAAAGGATACCTAAACAATCAAAAAAGGATACCACTATTAACATCTAGTCTGACTAAAATGTGTGAGGCCAACAGAAAACACACACACACACACACACACACACACACACACCTGTCAACATGAAGCTTAAACTGATATGTCAACAACTACTAATTCAGCAAGGAGGGTGTTCCTTTGACTTCAGAATTTGATACTAAATCTATACTCCTTACTGATTATCATAGTACATGGGGATGTTGAAAAATGCTGAGAGGTACCAGAAGTTTCATTTAAACTCTACAGTTAACAGTTAGCAGCCTCATAATGTTCTGAAACCAAACATGGAAACATCTATTTGCTATTTCAGTCCATGGGGTCGCAGAGTTGGACATGACTGAGCAACTGAACTGAACTGAACTGAATGATTTTAAGTTTTGAAAACAAACAAACACAGAGTATAATATTCAGATGAACATACTAAAAAAAAGAATTAGATGCAAAAAAATCTTAATTAGATGCAGATCAATATTAGTTATCAGTGTGATGAATCTGCCCAACAGGCTGGTGTTATTTAAGCTCTATTAACAGAAGTACATCTATAATAAGGGAAGTGCTAATCCTATCCTGTTCAGTTTAGGTCACATTTCAAATGGAGTATCATGTTTGATTCCATGTGTAAACACTCTCAAAAGTTTACTGGCTATCATACTTTAGCATATAGACACCCAAGACCTGGGGGAGGCGGATAAGGGAGTTCCAAGGAAGCCAACAACCTGTGGGTTTGAAAGAGAAAGTACACTTTGGTGGTCACACTTTACTATTTGAACGTCTCAGACAAGGTCAGTAGTCAAAACTGGGGTGGGTAGGTTAGGTTGCCAGGTAAAATGCAGGACATCCAGTTAAATCTGAATTTCTGATAAACAATAAATATTTTTGCATTGGGCAAACTTACACTAAAATTATTTGTGGTTTGTCTGATATTCAAATTTAACTGGGCATCCTGTATTTTTATCTTCCAACTTTGGCAAACCTAGGAGTGTGGATTAAGGAAAGGGGTGTTCAATGAACAGAAAATACAATGACAAGAATTTGAGAGGGGAGAGAGTTAAACTCCATATTAGTGAAGGCAATACTATAGCAAAATGACTGTCAGTCAGTATTTAAGGATATTATTATAAATATTTCATTGACAATGGTCAGAATTTATAAAATTAAAAATCTTTGACATATAGTTTACTAAAATTTTTGGAAATATTCCTCTGCTGCTACCAATCTGGCTGTGTTCACATTCTCTTCAGTTTTCAGTGCCAGGGGTCTATTCCAGCTGTGTGTCTGCAAGGTACAATGATTGGTCTCAACTCCTTCCCACCCTCTTAAGCTCCCCTGAGAGCCTTTGGGAACATTGTGCAGGAACAGCCAGTTCTCTCAGTTGCCTGTCTGACAGCCTGTCCAGCCTGGGACCTTATTGCTTCCTTTCCCTGGAGAAGATTGCAGGGACATTAGAGCTCATGGTTGACAGTTATCAACTGAGTGCTAAAGAGGGAAGAGGGGTGCTTGTGCATAAGGTGCCAATGTTGGAATGAAAGCAAGGAGCAAGAAAGGAGGATGAGAAAGAGATTATAGTGCACTACTAAAGGTGAATAGAACTGCCGACGGATGCCTAAAACAAGGATTCATAAAAGAGGGCAATCAGTTCAGTTCAGTTCAGTCACTTAGTCATGTCTGACTCTTTGTGACCCCCATGGACTACAGCGTGCCAGGCCTCCCTGTCCATCATCAACTCCCGGAGTCCACACAAACTCATGCCCATTGAGTCGGTGATGCCATCCAACCATCTCATCCTGTTGTCCTCTTCTCCTACTGCCTCAGTCTTTCCCAGCATCAGAGTCTTTTCCAATGAGTCAGTTCTTTGCATCAAGTGGCCAAAGTATTGGAGTTTCAGCTTCAGCATCAGTCCTTCCAATGAATATTCAGGACTGATCTCCTTTAGGATGGACTGGTTGGACCTCTTTGCAGTCCAAAGGACTCTCAAGAGTCTTCTCCAAAACTGCAGTTCAAAAGCATCTATTCTTTGGTGCTCAGCTTTCTTTATAGTCCAACTGTCACATCCATACAGGACTACTGGAAAAACCATAGCCTTGACTAGATGGACCTTTGTTGGTAAAGTAATGTCTCTGCTTTTTAATATGCTGTCTAGGTTGAGCATAACTTTTCTTCCAAGGAGTAAGCGTCTTTTAATTTCATGGCTGCATTCACCATCTGTAGTGATTTTGGAGCCCCCCAAAATTAAGTCTGCCATTGTTTCCACTGCACTTTTTATTAATGGAGTCCTGGGATATCAGAATGAGAGAGTCAATTCTTGGGCAGATTGATAAGAAGTCCAGGGTCCCCGAGGAGGAAAAAAGGGTCTGGAGCTCTCAAGGAGGAGGAAAAGACAAATATCTTTTTTCTACATTCCTTAATAAGGATTATATAACAACAATGTATCTGCTTAAGGACAGTTTCTGCTTCTTGAAAACCTGACTAATCCTATTAGAATGTGTATTATGGGAGTGGGTCTGGTAAGATCTTTCTATTGTTAGTTCTAATCCTGTTATCTTAAAATGTAAATTGTGGAGAGGGTCTAGAAAGATCTTTGCAACCTTCAGACATTCTTTTGATTTATTGCGATAACCAATTGAAAAAATATATAACTCCCTCTTCTAAGACTAGTGAGGGGGACAGTTTCTGTCTCCCTTCTAATATCTATGTCAGAAGCTTTCTCTGCCCCTTTTCATACTTTAATAAAACTCTGCTACAAAAAAGCTCTTGAGTGATCAAGCCTGGTCTGTGGTTCCAAAGCTAAATCTTGAATCTGACACAGTAAGCTATCAAGAGCACTGAAAACAAACAGAAATTCAGCACCAGGAAATTCTGAGAGCAATGTACAAGACACCAGAAATAAAAACTGATAACTGAAATGTTGAGAAATTTTATAGCTAAAAATAAGTGAGATAAATACACAGGTAATTACACATATTAACTGTAGGTAATTTTTTAAAGGTTCTCCAAATAAACAGAACCAATCTCTATGTGAAGAAATTTATTATAAGGAATTGGCTCATGTGATTATGAAGACTAAGAAGCCCAAAATTTGCAATTTTGGCATGTTCAAGACCCAGGAGAAGCAATGGTGTGGATTCAGTCCTAAGGATGGCATACTGGACACTGAGGAGAGTCAATGGCACAGTTCCAATCTGAAGGGCGGAGATTTGGGAGAACTTATTGTACAGACGAAGACAGAAGGCAGTTTGCTGGAAAATTCCCTCTTGTTTGGGAAGGTCAGTCTTTTTGTTCTAAGAGTTCCTTCAACTGACTGGATGAGACTCATCCATATTATGGAAGACAACCTGCTTACTCAAAGTTAACCATTTTAAATGTCAATCTCATCCAAAATCATCCTGCAAATTGACACACTGTTCACCATCACAGTAGGTAATACCACACTTTGTTTACCCATTCATCTATGGATGGACATTTGGATCTTTTCTGCTTTTTGGCTGTTATAAATAATACTGCTATGAACATGGTGGTAAAAATACCTGTTTGGGTCCCTGCTTTCAATTATTTTGTAATATACATTCAGAAGTGGATTCGTGGATCATATGCAAATCTATGTTTAATTTTTTGAGGAACTGGCATAATGCTTTACACAGTATCTACATCATTTTACATTCCTACCAGCAGTGCACAAGTATTCCAGTTTCTTGGCATCCTGGCCCAAACCTACTATTTTTTGTTTTTGTTTGTTTGTTTTGCTTTTTAAAGAATAGTCATTTTAATAGGCTTATACAGTGGTTTCTATTTTCATTTCCCTAAAAAAGTCAGTGTTGAACATCTTTTTATGTTCTTATTAGCCATTTGTATATATTCTTTGGAGAAATACCATTTCAATTCTTTGTCCATTTTATAATCAGGTTGTTTTATACTCGAGTTATAGGAGTTTTTTATACATTTTGAATATAAATTCCTTATCATATATTTTCTCCCATTCTGTGGACTGCTTTTTCAGCTGTCTTAAAAATGTTCTTTGATGCACAAAGTTTTTATTTTTGGTTAAGTCCAAATTTATCTAGTTTTTCTTTTGTTGCCTGGGTTTTAGTATCATATCCAAAAATATCATGAAGCTTCTTCCTCCCTGTGATTTCTTCCAAAATTTTTATAGTCTTGGGTCCTCTTATGATTATATCTTTTATCCATTTTGAGTTAATTTTTGTATATGTCAAAGGTAAGGGTCTCATTTCATTCCTTAGCATGTGAATAGTGCCACTTTTTGAAAAGCCTATCCTTTCTCAGGATTGATTTTTAGAAGGTGGAAAAATCAAGAAGAAAATTAACCTGTGGTTAAAAGAGATCAATTTCAAACTAATAAAAGATCCAACTTCTCAATAATATCAGAAAGCTTACTAATTATTAATTGATTTCCTCAGTAAAAACTATGACATAAATAAATTAGTGCCAACTTTATACTGAATATTATACACATACATTTGTTTTATTCTAAAATCCCTGTAGTTCAGTTCAGTTCAGTCGCTCAGTTGTGTCCGACTCTTTGCGACCCCGTGAATCTCAGCACGCCAGGCCTCCCTGTCCATCACCAACTCCTGGAGTTCACTCAG
>SJXQ01003630.1:123881-137438 GCA_006408695.1 Aepyceros melampus | reverse complement strand
TCTTAGGGATTCTGAAAAATAAAAAAGTCAATAATACTTTGAATAAGTATTGGTACTTTCTTGTAGGAAGAAGGGTCTTCTTAGAAACTGAAAATAGATTATGCTTTGAATGTTGTTGTTCAGTCGCCCAGTCATGTCCAACTCTCTGCTACCCCATGGACTACAGCATGACAAGCCTCCTTGTCCCTCATCATCTCCTGAAGTTTGCCCAATTTCATGTCCATTGCATCAGTGATGCCATCCAATCATCTCATCCTCTGACACCATCTTTTCTGTGTAGGCAGTGCACCAAAGACATGTGCAGTTAAGCAAAGAGCATGAGTAAAAACATTCATGCAGCAAGGAGCTTGTAACATATAAGGCACAAAAGGACATTGATGAAAATAGTCTCAGAAAAAAACTTTAAAATATCTTTATAGTCTATTCCTTTTGTTGTTGTTTTCTGCTTCCCTCTTTCCTTCAGGGCCTCCTCTCAGTCAAATGAGGTGACAGGGTTAATAATAACTCCCTAAATATCCCCACATCCAAATTGGAACTTTTTAAAATGTTCTTATATGGCAAAAGGGACATTGCAAATATAACTTAGACTATCAATTTCAGAATAGATAAATTATCTCAGATTATCTGAGTGGACTCAATCTTATCCTGTAAACTCATGGGAGTGAAACATTTCCTTGGTTGGAATCGAAGATGCAACAGCAGCGAAAGGCAAATGTGATGCACCACAAAGTGAAACTAGAGAGGTCCCAAGCCTGAGAGGGACTCACTGGTTTTGAGATGTAAGAGTCCCATCAGTGAGGGCTAGAAAGAAGTTTCTAGGAGTTAAGGTGTCTCTGGCTGACGGAAGTAAAGAAAGGGAATTAATTTTACAACTTTATGGAACTGAAATTGGACAGCAATATGAAAGAGCTTAGACTGGATTCTACCCCAGAGCCTGCAATAAGGGACAGATTCCCCTTGACACCTTGGTTTCCATGAAGTGAGACCTATCTCAGGTTTCTGACCCTACAGAAACTGTGAGAAAAAAAAATGTGTGTTGTTGTAAACAACCAAATTTGTAGTAACCTGTTACAACAGTAATAGAAAACAAATATTGATGATGTGCTGAAGATCATATATGGACTTTGAAAGAGGCAGGGGCAAGTAAGTGATAAAATTTCTGTCACTTCAAGTCCTGAAGATAATGGAGACATACATAAATACTCCAAAAATCTTTTTTCTCAGATTATTCAGAAGCCTGATATTTAAAATGGTTTATTTATACGTTTTTTCTCTCTTAATGTTAAGTAAATGAATTGTCATTCCTTAAAGTGGAGACGTTACTTTGCCAACAACTGTCCATATAGTCAATGATATGGTTTTTCCAGTAGTCATGTATGGAGGTGAAAGTTAGACCATAACAAAGACGAAAGCTGAGGAACTGGTGCTTTCGGACTGTGGTACTGCAGAAGTCTCTTGAGAGTCCCTTGGACTGCAAGGAGATCAAACAAGTCAACCCTAAAGGAAATAAACCCTGAATATTCTTTGTAAGGACTGATGCTGAAGCTGAAGCTCTAATACTTTAGCCATCTCATGCAAAGAGCTGACTCACTGGAAAAGACTCTGATGCTGGGAAAGATTGAAACCAGGAGAAGGGGATGACAGAGAACAGGATGGTTGCATGGCATCACTGACTCAAAGAACATAGTTTGGGCAAGCTCCGGGAGATAGTAAAAGACAGGGAGGCCTGGCGTGCTGCAGTTCATGGGATAGCAAAGAGTTGGACATGACTGAGCAACTGAACAACAACAACAAAGTGGAGATGGAAATGGCAACTCACTCAAGTATTCTTACCTGGAGAGTCCCATAGACAGAGGAGCCTGGCGGGCTACAGTTCATGGGGTCACAAAGAGTCAAACAGGACAGAATGACTAACTCTATCCAAGTGCTTTAAAAATGGTAGATTTAAATTGATAGTCTACTCAATTTCCTGTCTCTCCACATTAGAAGTTTTCATTTAACTGAGGTATCTTTTATCTTAGTCAATATTTATAGGAAAGTAGTGCAATTAGAATCTTGCTTACACTGAGAGTTCTATGAGACTAGATCCTTAATGAATTCTTCAGTTCATTTCAGTAGCACAGTCATGTCTAACTTTTTGCGACCCCATGAATTACAGCACGCCAGGACTCCCTGTCCATCACCAGTTCCCGGAGTTCACCCAAACTCATGTCCATAGAGTTGGTGATGCCATACAGCCATCTCATTTTCTGTCTTCCCCTTGAACTACTGCCCTCAATCCCTCCAAGCATCAGAGTCTTTTCCAGTGAGTCAATCCTTCACATGAGGTGGCCAAAGTACTGGAGTTTCAGTGTTAGCATCATTCCTTCCAAAGAAACCTCAGGGTTGATCTCCTTCAGAATGGACTGGTTGGATCTAATTGCAGTCCAAGGGACTCTCAAGAGTCTTCTCCAACACCACAGTTCAAAAGCATCAATTCTTCAGCACTCAGCTTTCTTCACAGTCCAACTCTCTCATCCATGACCACTGGAAAGACCATAGCCTTGACTAGATGGACCTTTGTTGGCAAAGTAATGTCTCTGCTTTTGAATATGTGATCTAGGTTGGTCATAACTTTCCTTCCAAGGAGGAAGCGTCTTTTAATTTCATGGCTGCAATCACCATCTGCAGTGATTTTGGAGCCCTCAAAAAGAAAGTCTGACACTGTTTCTTCCCCTTGAACTACTGCCCTCAATCCCTCCAAGCATCAGAGTCTTTTCCAGTGAGTCAATCCTTCACATGAGGTGGCCAAAGTACTGGAGTTTCAGTGTTAGCATCATTCCTTCCAAAGAAACCTCAGGGTTGATCTCCTTCAGAATGGACTGGTTGGATCTAATTGCAGTCCAAGGGACTCTCAAGAGTCTTCTCCAACACCACAGTTCAAAAGCATCAATTCTTCAGCACTCAGCTTTCTTCACAGTCCAACTCTCTCATCCATGACCACTGGAAAGACCATAGCCTTGACTAGATGGACCTTTGTTGGCAAAGTAATGTCTCTGCTTTTGAATATGTGATCTAGGTTGGTCATAACTTTCCTTCCAAGGAGGAAGCGTCTTTTAATTTCATGGCTGCAATCACCATCTGCAGTGATTTTGGAGCCCTCAAAAAGAAAGTCTGACACTGTTTCCACTGTTTCCCCATCTATTTCCCATGAAGTGATGGACCAGATGCCGTGATCTTCATTTTCTGAGTGTTGAGCTTTAAGCCAACTTTTTCGCTCTCCTCTTTCACTTTCATCAAGAGGCTTTTTAGTTCTTCACTTTCTGTGCATATATGAGGTTATTGATATTTCTCCTGACAATCTTGATTCCAGCTTGTGTTTCTTCCAGCCCAGCATTTCTCATGATGCTCTCTGCATATAAGTTAAATAAGCAGGGTGACAATATACAGCCTTGACATACTCCTTTTCCTATTTGGAACCAGTCTGTTGTTCCATGTCCCGTTCTAACTGTTGCTTCCTGGCCTGCATACAGATTTCTCAAGAGGCAGGTCAGGTGGTCTGGTATGCCCATCTTTTTCAGAATTTTCCACAGTTTATTGTGATCCACACAATCAAAGGCTTTGGCATAGTCAATAAAGCAGAAATAGATGTTTTTCTGGAACTCTCTTGCTTTTTCCATGATCCAGCGGATGTTGGCAATTTGATCTCTGGTTCCTCTGCCTTTTCTAATATCAACTTGAGCATCTGGAAGTTCACGGTTCATGTATTGCTGAAGTGCATACAGATTTCTCAAGAGGCAGGTCAGGTGGTCTGGTATGCCCATCTTTTTCAGAATTTTCCACAGTTTATTGTGATCCACACAATCAAAGGCTTTGGCATAGTCAATAAAGCAGAAATAGATGTTTTTCTGGAACTCTCTTGCTTTTTCCATGATCCAGCGGATGTTGGCAATTTGATCTCTGGTTCCTCTGCCTTTTCTAATATCAACTTGAGCATCTGGAAGTTCACGGTTCATGTATTGCTGAAGTCTGGCTTGGAGAATTTTGAGCATTATTTTATTAGCGTGTGAGATGAATGGAATTGTGTGGTAGTTTGAGCATTCTTTGGCATTGCCTTTCTTTGGAATTGGGATGAAAACTGACCTTTTCCAGTCCTGTGGCCACTGCTGAGGTTTCCAAATTTGCTGGCATGTTGAGTACAACACTTTCACAGCATTATCTTTCAGGATTTGAAATAGCTCCACTGGAATTCCATCACCTCCACTAGCTTTGTTTGTAGTGATGCTTTCTAAGGCTCACTTGACTTTACATTCCAGGATGTCTGGCTCTAGGTGAGTGATCAGACCATCGTGGTTATCTGGGTCATGAAGATATTTTTTGTACAGTTCTGTGTATTCTTGCCACCTCTTCTTAATATCTTCTGCTTCTGCTAGGTCCATAGCATTTCTGTCCTTTATCAACATTTGCATGAAATGTTTCCTTGCTGTCTCTAATTTTCTTGAAGGGTTCTCAAGTCTTTCCCATTCTGTTGTTTTCCTCTGTTTCTTGGCATTGATCGCTGAGGAAGGCTTTCTTATCTCTCCTTGCTATTCTTTGGAACTCTGCATTCAGATGCTTATATCTTTTCTTTTCTCCTTTGCTTTTTGCTTCTCTAAGGGAGGAAAAGAAAAAAAAAGTTTTTTTTCCTACTGGCATGTTGAAATATAAGAAGAAAAGATTTACTACTCATGTGGAAGATACTGGTAACCTAGGTTACTCGTGGTTTCTAAAATATGAGGCTGTATCTCTTGCCAAGGGAAACGTTTCCAGCATTGAATATGCATTTCCTATTGGTGTATCTTTGTGTGACTTTCTATATTCCAGGCTTCATTGTGTTCTACTGCCCTCATGTGAATCTGTTTGTGAGGGTTAAAAACAGCTGCTTAATTATAGATAATGATCATGTTAATACTCTACCTTCTCTCTTTTTATCATTAATCTCTTTAGTTTTGTATTTATAAATATGATAATATTTAAATTTTGAATAAGTTCTTTCAACATCAAAAATGCAAATTATATCTAAAAGAAGTGGTCTATCCTAAACAAAGTTATATCTGAAATTGAGGAAATAATGAAAAAAAAACTACTGCACTAAAGACTGTGTTTTCTTTCCTTGATTGATTTTAAATTAGATTTTTTTTTTTTTGTTGGTTAGCTATGTTTTATTGTTTTTACACTGAAATAATTAAAGCTATGTTGATAGACATATCTTTTATTTTGGTGATCATATTTCTAATGATGACACTAAAAGGAAAAAACACAAAATTTCAAGTTCTACAAACTTAAAAGCAGGTAAAAACAGAGTTAGAGGGGTTGTTAGGTTGATATGAATTCTAGTGATTTAAATTATATTTCTCTAATTTGTTTTGAAATTAACTCTCATGTTTTAATGTGTTTGTTTTATATTACATTGATCTCAGAACTTAGAACATTGATTGTCTCATTGTTTTTTTAAAAAGAAAAGCATGAATAATTTATTCCTCTGTTTGATTGTTCTATTACAGGACAAACTGTTTAGAATCTTCCTACCTTAACTGGTGCTACCCTAGTGGTTCAAATGGTAAAGAGTCTGCCTGGAATGCAGGAGACCTGAGTTCAATTCCTGGGTTGGGAAGATCCCCTGGAGAAGGAAATGGCAACCTACTACAGTATTCTTGCCTTGAGAATGGCATGGACAGAAGAGTCTGGCAGGGTACAGTCCCATGGGGTGTCAAGAGTCAGACACAACTTAGTGACTAAATCACAGCCAATTCAAGCCAGAAGCCAGGGGCTAAGCTCAAAATGGGTGGGGAAGACAGTAGAGGAGAGGAGGAAGGCATTGATTTAAAAATGCAGTTAAGTCTTGTACAACATGGGAGGTAGGGGCCAAACCCCATGCATTAGAAAATCCACATATAACTTTAACTTTACTGTTAACATAAGCAGTCAATCAATGTATTTTTTGTGATATATGTTTTATAAGCTGTATTCTTTTTTTAATTCTCTCACTTTATTCTTTTTGAAAATTGTTTTCTTTTTAATTTTTAATATAAATTTATTTGTTTTAATTGGAGGTTAATTACTTTACAATTTTCTATTGGTTTTGCCATACATCGACATGAATCTGCCATGGATATACACGTGTTCCCCATCCTGAACCCCCTTCCCTCCTCTTTCCACATACCATCCCTCTGGGTCATTCCAGTGCACCAGCCCCAAGCATCCAGTATCATGCATCAAACCGGACTCACAATTCATTTCATATATGATATTATACAAGTTTCAATGCCATTCTCCCAAATCATCCCACCCTATCCCTCTCCCACAGAGTCCAAAAAACTTTTCTATATATTTGTGTCTCTTTTGCTGTCTTTCATACAGGGTTATTGTTATCATGTTTCTAAATTCCATATATATGCATTAGTATACTATATTGGTGTTTTTCTTTCTGGCGTACTTCACTCTGTATAATAGGCTCCAGTTTCATCCACCTCATTAGAACTGATTCAAATGTATTCTTTTTAATGGCTTATACTCCATTATATATATGTACCACAGCTTTCTTGTCCATTAATCTGCTAATGGACATCTAGGTTGCTTCCATGTCCTGGCTATTATAAACAGTGCTGTGATGAACAATGGGATACACGTGTCTCTTTCCATTCTGGATTCCTTGGGGTGTATGCCCAGCAGTGGGATTGCAGGGTCATAAGGCAGTTCTATTTCAAGTTTTTAGAGGAATCTCCACACTGTTTCCGTAGTCGCTATACTAGTTTGCATTTGCACCAACAGTGTAAGGAGGTTCCCTTTTCTCCACAACCTCTCCAGCATTTATTGCTTGTAGAATTTTGGATCGCAGCCATTCTGACTGGCATGAAATGGTACCTTATTGGCTATTATAAACAGTGCTGTGATGAACAATGGGATACACGTGTCTCTTTCCATTCTGGATTCCTTGGGGTGTATGCCCAGCAGTGGGATTGCAGGGTCATAAGGCAGTTCTATTTCAAGTTTTTAGAGGAATCTCCACACTGTTTCCGTAGTCGCTATACTAGTTTGCATTTGCACCAACAGTGTAAGGAGGTTCCCTTTTCTCCACAACCTCTCCAGCATTTATTGCTTGTAGAATTTTGGATCGCAGCCATTCTGACTGGCATGAAATGGTACCTTATTGTGGTTTTGATTTGCATTTCTCTGATAATGAGTGAAGAACGTAGGGAAAACCACTTAAATTGAAGAAAGTAGGGAAAACTACTAGACCATTCAGGTATGACCTAAATCAAATCCCTTATGATTCTACAGTGGAAGTAAGAAATAGATTTAAGGGACTAGATGTGATAGATAGAGTGCCTGATGAACTATGGACAAAGGTTTGTGACATTGTGCAGGAGACAGCGATCAAGATCATCCCCACGGAAAGGAAATGCAAAAAAAACAAGATGGCTGTCTGAGGAGGCCTTACAAATGGCTGTAAAGGGAAGAGAAGCAAAAGCAAGGGAGAAAAGGAAAGATACAAGCATATGAATACAGAGTTCCAAAGAATAACATGGAGGGATAAGAAAGCCTTCCTCAGCGATCAATGCAAAGAAATAGAGGAAAACAACAGAATAGGAAAGACTGGAGATCTCTTCAAGAAAATTAGAGGCACCAAGGGAACATTTCATGCAAAGATGGGCTTGAAAAGGACAGAAATGCTATGGACCTAACAGAAGCAGCAGATATTAAGAAAAGGTGGTAAGAATACACAGAAGAACTATATTAAAAAGATCTTCAAAACCAAGGTAATCACAATGGTGGGATCACTCACCTAGAGCCAGACATTCTGGAATGTGAATCATGTGGGCCTTAGAAAGCATCATTTTGATCAAAGCTAGTGGAGGTGATGGAATTCCAGTTGAGCTGTTTCAAATCCTGAAAGATGATGCTATGAAAGTGCTGCACTCAATATGTCAACAAATCTGGAAAACTCAGCAGTGGCCACAGGACTGGAAAAGGTCAGTTTTCATTCCAATCCCAAAGAAAAGCAATGCAAAAGAATGCTCAGACTACCACACAATTGCACTCATCTCACAAGCTAGTAAAATAATGCTCAAAATTCTCCAAGCCAGACTTAAGCAATACGTAAACCGTGAACTTCCAGATGTTCAAGCTGGTTTTAGAAAAGGCAGAGGAATCAGAGATCAAATTGTCAACATCCGCTGGATCATGGAAAAAGCAAGAGAGTTCCAGAAAAACATCGATTTCTGCTTTATTGACTATACCAAAGCCTTTGATTGTGTGGATCACAATAAACTGTGGAAAATTCTGAAAGAGATGGGCATACCAGACCACCTAACCTGCCTCTTGAGAAACCTATATGCAGGTCAGGAAACAACAGTTAGAACTGGACATGGAATAACATACTGGTTCCAAATAGGAAAAGGAGTATGTCAGGGATGTATATCTTCACCCTGCTTATTTAACTTATACACAGAGAACATCATGAGAAATGCTGGAATGGAAGAAACACAAGCTGGAATCAAGACTGCTGGGAGAAATATCAATAACCTCAGATATGCACATGACACCACCCTTATGGCGGAAAGTGAAGAGGAACTAAAAAGTTGGAAAATTCTGAAAGAGATGGGCATACCAGACCACCTAACCTGCCTCTTGAGAAACCTATATGCAGGTCAGGAAACAACAGTTAGAACTGGACATGGAATAACATACTGGTTCCAAATAGGAAAAGGAGTATGTCAGGGATGTATATCTTCACCCTGCTTATTTAACTTATACACAGAGAACATCATGAGAAATGCTGGAATGGAAGAAACACAAGCTGGAATCAAGACTGCTGGGAGAAATATCAATAACCTCAGATATGCACATGACACCACCCTTATGGCGGAAAGTGAAGAGGAACTAAAAAGTCCCTTGGTGAAAGTGAAAGAGGAGAGTGAAAAAGTTGGATTAAAGCTCAACATTCAGAAAACGAAGATGATGGCATCTGGTCCCATCACTTCATGGGAAATAGATGGGGAAACAGTAGAAACAGTGTCAGACTTTATTTTGGGGGGGCTCCAAAATCAGTGCAGATGGTGATTGCAGCCATAAAATTAAGACACTTACTCCTTGGAAGAATAGTTATGACCAACCTAGATAGCATATTGAAAAGCAGAGACATTACTTTGCCAACAAAGGTCCATCTAGTCAAGGCTATGGTTTTTCCTGTGGTCATGTATGGATGTGAGAGTTGGACTGTGAAGAAGGCTGAGCACTAAAGAATGGGTGCTTTTGAACTGTGGTGTTGGAGAAGACTCTTGAGAGTCCCTTGGACTGCAAGGAGATCCAACCACTCCATTCTGAAGGAGATCATTCCTGGGATTTCTTTGGAGGGAATGATGCTGAAGCTGAAACTCCAGTACTTTGGCCACCTCATGCGAAGAGTTGACTCATTGGAAAAGACTTTGATGCTGGAGGGATTGGGGGTAGGAGGAGAAGGGAACAACAGAGGATGAGATGGCTGGATGGCATCACTGACTTGATGGATGTGAGTCTGAGTGAAGTCCTGGTGTTCGTGATGGACAAGGAGTTCTGGAGGGCTGTGATTCATGGGGTCGCAAAGAGTTGGACACGACTGAGTGACTGAACTGACTCAACTAAACTAATAATGAGTGATGTTGAGTATCTTTTCATGTGTTTGTTAGCCATCTGTATGTCTTCTTTGCAGAAATGTATATTTAGTTCTCTGGCCCATTTTTTGATTGGGTAGTTTAGTTTTCTGGAATTGAGCTGCAGGAGTTTCTTGTATATTTTTAAGATTAATTATTTGTCAGTTGATTCATTTACTATTATTTTCTCCCATGCTGAAGGCTGTCTTTTCACCTTGCTTATACTTTTCTTTGTTTTGCTGAAGCTTTTCATTTTAATTAGGTCCCATTTGTTTATTTTTGCTTTTATTTCAAATATTCTGGGAGATGTGTCATATAGGATCCTGCTGTGATTTATGTTGGAAAGAGTTTTGGCTATATTCTCCTCTAGGAGTTTTATAGTTTCTGGTCTTACATTTAGATCTTTAATTCATTTTGAGTTTACCTTTGTGTATGGTGTTAGAAAGTTTTAAGTATTCTACTTGCCTTGATTTTCTTTTTCTTTTTTTAATTGATGATTTTTTCATTGGAGGATAAATGTTTTACAATATTGTGTTAGTTTCTACCATATATCAGCATGAATCAATCATAGGTATACACATATCACCACAGTCTTGAACCTCCCTCCTATCTCCCACCCCTTTAGGTTGTGAAGAACACTGTGTTGAGCTCCCTGTGTCATACAGGAAACTCCCACTGGTAAACTGTGTTCCTAAAATAAAGTAGGCTAGAGAAAATTAAGAAAATTTTATTAAGAAAATTGCTATTAAGAAAACAGTAAAGAGAAAATGCATTTACAGTCCTGTACTATACTTATTGATACTGTAAGTTTGTGTTGTTTGTTTATAAGATGAATCATCCATCAGTAAGTATATGAATATTTTGTCATATGATGATGTAAAATACTGTTCAGTTCAGTTCAGTCCAGTCCAGTCACGCAGTCGTGTCCGACTCTTTGCGACCCCATGAATCACAGCACGCCAGGCCTCCCTATTCATCACCAACTCCCGGAGTTCACTCAGACTNCCATCAGTAAGTATATGAATATTTTGTCATATGATGATGTAAAATACTGTTCAGTTCAGTTCAGTCCAGTCCAGTCACGCAGTCGTGTCCGACTCTTTGCGACCCCATGAATCACAGCACGCCAGGCCTCCCTATTCATCACCAACTCCCGGAGTTCACTCAGACTCCACGGTTCAAAAGCATCAATTCTTCAGCGCTCAGCCTTCTTCACAGTCCAACTCTCACATCCATACATGACCACAGGAAAAACCATAGCCTTGAGTAGACGGACTTTGTTGGCAAAGTAATGTCTCTGCTTTTGAATATGCTATCTAGGTTGGTCATAACTTTTCTGCCAAGGAGTAAGCATCTTTTAATTTCATGGCTGCAATCATATATTTCAGCATTCAGAACATATCTTTTTCTTTTTTTCTTTTCTTTTACTTTTTTATTATGAATTTATTTAATTGGAGGCTAATTGCTTTACGATATTGTATTGGTAACTTAAAAATTTTTTCTAGGCTATAAAGTTCATTTATGAGTTTTTTCAAATAGACACAAATCTCCAAAAATTTTTTGAATATATTTATCAAAATTAAATCCACATATAGGTGGACCTGCAAGGTTCAAACACACGTTGTTCAAGGATCAACTGTAGCACAAAATTGAAGAAGGCACTGAGGGAGAATGGAATTGAACTGAAAAGAAGCAGTAACTTAGGCAGACAGCTGTGAGCTTAAGCATAGAGAAAGAGAGTGTAATTGACATGCAAGATTCATTTCATTTCTATATGATACTCTGCTGAATTGAGTGCCACTGAGTTGGAAATGGACAGGGAGGCCTGGCATGCTGCCATTCATGGGGTGGCAAAGAGTCAGACAATACTGAGTGGCTGAACTGAATTGAAGTGAACTAATGCTCAGAGGGCCAGGTTATTGTAGGGATGAACTAAACTTATAACAGAGGTTACAGATGAGTCAGGAGGTGGAAGGAAAATATGGTAAAACTTCAAAAATGTCTTTAGCCAGTGAGAGTTTTGTGAAGGCCATGCTAATAGGAAGAGCTATTGAGATATGAGCGAAGGAATGAAAAGGTCTTGAGTGTGTAGTCTGCCAACACCAACCTTAAATACCAACTGAAAGAAACAAGAAGAAAAGGAGTATTGCAGTAGAGCTCAGAGCAGCCACTGGACTCTTTACTGATGGTCTTGTAGCCAATGAGGTCACCTTGTTGCCCACATTTATCTAACTATCGAATAGGAACAGGAATTTGGTAAGAAATAGAAATAAGAGAAACTGAGTTGTTGCTGAATTGAAAGACTGATTCATTACATTTTTAAAATATTTGGTTTGACTAAAAAGTGAGTGAGTTGGAGTTAAGTAAATACAGTTTTACCTGCTCCATTAAGGATGGGAAGTGAGATCATCAGTCGGGCCCGACTCTTTGCGACCCCATGGACTGTACCCGACCAGGCTCTTCCACCCATAGAATTTTCCAGGCAAGAGTACTGGAGTGGGTTGCCACTTCCTTCTCCAGAGGATCTTCCCTATCCAGGGATCGAAACTGGGTCTCTTGTATTGAAAGCAGATACTTTTACCATCTGAGCCACGATAGGGACCTGGAAGAAGATGACATTCATTATTAAAGACATATTATTTCTGATCATTTAATTTTGTATAAGTCACTTTTAAGCTCCATTACACAACAAAGTTTAAAATATGTATGTAAATATTTATACATCTATTAAAATATAGCAGTTACATAAGTATATATGTGAATGCACAAAAACATACACAAACACAAAAGAAATCCTGTTACTCTAATAGAACAACATAATTCGTTTCTCTTTTCAAGAGTTGTTTGAAATTATGCATTTAAAAACATTATGTTTGTACTGTGAAATATAAATACCTATACATTTATGAATAAATTCACACTTCAGAAGCCTATTATATATTCCTTCTTAGTCATAATCCTCTTGCTACACCAAGATGTCTTTATAAACATGCTTTTATACTCATCTCACATGCTAGTAAAGTAATGCTCAAAATTCTCCAAGCCAGACTTCAGCAATACATGAACCGTGAACTCCCTGATGTTCAAGCTGGTTTTAGAAAAGGCAGAGGAACCAGAGATCAAATTGCCAACATCTGCTGGATCATGGAAAAAGCAAGAGAGTTCCAGAAAAACATCGATTTCTGCTTTATTGACTGTGCCAAAGCCTTTGGTTGTGTGGATCACAATAAACTGTGGAAAATTCTGAAAGAGATGGGAATACCAGACCACCTGACCTGCCTCTTGAGAAATCTGTATGCAGGTCAGGAAGCAACAGCTAGAACTGGACATGGAACAACAGACTGTTTCCAAATAGGAAAAGGAGTACGTCAAGGCTGTATATCTTCACCCTGCTTATTTAGCTTCTATGCAGAGTACATCATGAGAAACGCTGGACTGGAAGAAACACAAGCTGGAATCAAGATTGCTGGGAGAAATATCAATAACCTCAGATATCCAGATGACACCACCCTTGTGGCAGAAAGTGAAGAGGAACTAAAAAGCCTCTTGATGAAAGTGAAAGAGGAGAGTGAAAAAGTTGACTTAAAGCTCAACACTCAGAAAATGAAGATCATGGTATCTGGTCACATCACTTCATGGGAAATAGGTGGGGAAACAGTGGAAACAGTGTCAGACTTTATTTTGGGGGGGCTCCAAAATCACTGCAGATGGTGACTGCAGCCATGAAATTAAAAGACGCTTACTCCTTGGAAGAAAAGTTATGACCAACCTAGATAGTATATTCAAAAGCAGAGACATTACTTTGCCAACAAAGGTCCGTCTAGTCAAGACTATGATTTTTCCTGTGGTCATGTATGGATGTGAGAGTTGGACTGTGAAGAAGGCTGAGCGCAGAAGAATGGATGCT
>SJXQ01003630.1:86408-123876 GCA_006408695.1 Aepyceros melampus | reverse complement strand
CATGAAATTAAAAGACACTTACTCCTTGGAAGAAAAGTTATGACCAACCTAGATAGTATATTCAAAAGCAGAGACATTACTTTGCCGACTAAGGTCCGTCTAGTCAAGGCTATGGTTTTTCCTGTGGCCATGTATGGATGTGAGAGTTGGACTGTGAAGAAGGCTGAGCGCCGAAGAATTGATGCTTTTGAACTGTGGTGTTGGAGAAGACTCTTGAGAGTCCCTTGGACTGCAATTAGATCCAACCAGTCCATTCTGAAGGAGATCAACCCTGGGATTTCTTTGGAAGGAATGATGCTGAGGCTGAAGCTCCAGTACTTTGGCCACCTCATGCGAAGAGTTGACTCATTGGAAAAGACCCTGATGCTGGGAGGGATTGGGGGCAGGAGGAGAAGGGGACGACTGAGGATGAGATGGCTGGATGGCATCACGGACTCAATGGACGTGAGTCTGAGTGAACTCCGGGAGTTGGTGATGGACAGGGAAGCCTGGCGTGCTGCGATTCATGGGGTCGCAAAGAGTCGGACACGACTGAGCGACTGAACTGAACTGAACCTCCTTCGCCTATCTTGCCCCTCCTCCTACCCCTCTCCCTACTGGAAAGGCTAGTTTGTCATCTGTATCTGTGAGTCTGTTTCTTTTTTGTTGTATTTTTTTTTTTTTTTTTTTTTTAGTTTTTGCATTTCACATTTAAGTGAAAACATACAATATTTTTCTCTGCAAAGATCTTTCACCGCCAGTGTGAGAAATAAGTGTGAGCAGGGAGCCCTGGCATCCTCGAAGAGCAATGTGCTCACCCTTCTCTGCAGGTCAGATCTCACATGGGAGCTGCACTAATTCAGACCTAAATGCAATGGGAGTAATCGCATCCAGGGGTGGCAGGAGCCAAATGGTGGCAATCAACCACCAAAGCAAGGTGGATGTGGTTAGTGTAATGGACAGCAGAATAAGGGCAGCAATCAGGATGGTCTGACTCACATAGACCTCACATAGGGCATTGGCTAGTGGACCACAATGCTTCTAGAAGTGAAATAGATGGGAAGCCTCCTACTCAACTTGCAGAAACAGAAAAATTCTAGATCAAGGGGAAAAAAGTCTAACCTAAATCATTAAAAAGAGAGAAGCAACCTAAATGTCCTTCAACAGAGGAATGGATAAAGAAGATGTGGCACATATATATAAGTGGAATATTAGCCATAAAAAAGCACAAGATAGTGCCATTTGCAGCAATACGGATGGAACTAGAAATGATCACATAAGTGAAGTAAGTCAGAGAAAGACAAATGTCATATCACTCATGTGTGTGATTCAATTAAAAGAGGTATAAATGAACTTATTTACAAAATAGAAACAGACTCACAGATTTCAACAACAAACTTATGGTTACCAAAGGGGAAACGTGGGTGAGAGGGATAAATTAGGAGCTTGGGATTAACATATACACATACATAAAATAGATAACCAAAAAGGACCTACTGTGTAGCATAGGGGACTCTACTCGTATTTTGTAATATCCTATGAGGGATTAGGGGCAGGAGAAGAAGGGGACGACAGAGGATGAGATGGCTGGATGGCATCACTGACTCGATGGACGCGAGTCTGAGTGAACTCCGGGAGCTGGTGATGGACAGGGAGGCCTGGCGTGCTGCGATTCATGGGGTCGCAAAGAGTCGGACACGACTGAGCGACTGAACTGAACTGATAAGGGAAAAGAATATGAAAAAGAATGAATATATGTATACCTGAATCACTTTGCTGTAAACCTGAAACTCATACAACATTGTAAATCAACCATACCCCAATAAAATTAAAAAGAAGAAGAGGAAGAAGGAGAAAATTCCAGAAGATTATGGCCTCCCAGGTAATCCCCAGACCTGAGCCAGTTTATAGACCCAGAATGAAGGAGGGTGGTGGCTGGTGCTCTTAGGAAGGATGCTGGAACATTACCAAACATGGTACTGTTATGCTTCCTCTTGTGTTTCCTGAGGGGACTGACTTACAGCCTTTTTCCAGGGTAACTGCATAGGGGAAAAGGAAGTAGTCAGGCATTCTGGGGATGACTGGACACTGACTCTGAACTAACAGTGATTTTGGTAGACCCAGCATGTCACTGTGGTCCACCAAAAGTGACTTTGGTAGAGTCAGGGACTTTGGGAGGTCAGATGATCGATGGGCTTAATTCAGGTCTGTGTCAGAGTGGACCAATGGGTCCCTGAGCACATTCTGTGGCTATTTCCCTGGTTCTGAAGAGCATAAGTGGAAGAGATACACCTGCTGGCTGGCAGAATTCCCACACTGTCTCTCTGACCTGTGGAGTGAGAGCTATCGTGGTAAGAAAGGCGGAGTGGAAGCTGCTAAAGCTGCCTCTGCCTAGGAAACTCGTAACTCAAAGGCAGTACTACATTCCCAGGGGGAACTGCAGAAATTAGTGCCACTCTCAAGGACTCGAAAGATACAGGAGCAGATTCCTACCCCACCCACTCCACCTCACCTATTTGGCCTCTGCTGAAGAAGGGTGGATCTGGAGAATGACAGTGCATCATGGAATATTATAAGCTTAGCCAGGTGGTGTTCTTTTTAAGATTAAAAGCAATTATTTATTTTTGGCTGCACTGGTCTTCACTGCTGTGCACGGGGTTGCTCTAGTTGTGGCGAGTAGGGATGAGAGTCTAGTTGCGGTGCACAGGCTTCTCATCGCGTTGGCTCCTCTTGTTGCTAAGCACAGGCTCTAGAGCATGTCAGCTTAGCAGCTGTGCTGTGTGGGCTCAGTTGCCCCATGACATGTGAGATCCTCCTGGACTAGGATCGAACCTGTGTCCCCTGCATTGGCAGGTGGACTCAACCACTGGACCACTGGGCAAGTTCCCAGGTGGTGTTTTTTATTGTAGTTGCTGTACCAGACATGATTTCATTGCTTAAGGAACTCAACACCTCCCCTGGTATGCAGTTACTGACCTGGAAATTGCTTGTTGCTCATTACCTGTTGGTAAAGGTCACCAGAAATAGTTTTATTTCAGTTAACAAGGTCAGCAATACACCCTCCCAGTCCTGCCTCAGGGGTGTATCAGCTCTCCAGCCCCTATGTCATAATTTAGTTCACAGGGATCTTGATCACCTTTTCCCTTCTGTAAGATATCCCACTGGCCCATTACATTGATGACATTATGCTGATTAGACCTACTGAGCAAGAAGTAGCAAATTATTGGTATTTCAATTTTAAAGGATGGGAAATAAATCTAACAAAAATTAGGGACCTTCTACCTTAGTGAAAATTCTAGGGCTCAAGTGGTGTGGGCATGTCAAAATATTGCATCTAAGGTAAAGAATAAGTTGTTGCTCAGGCCCCTCTAACAACCAGAATTGTGGCACAACACCCAGTAGGTCTATCTGCATTTTGGGGATAACATATTCCTCCTGTGATGTGTTTCTCCTGCCCATTTACTGAGTGATCTGAAAAGGTGCTAGTTTTGAGTGTGGCTCAGAACAAGAGAGGACTTCACTGGTGGCTTAGACAGTAAAGAGTCTGTCTGCAGTGCAGGAGACCGGGTTCTACCCCTGGGTCGGGAAGATCCCCTGGAGAAGGAAATGGCAACCCATTCCAGTATCCTTGCCTGGAAAATTCCATGGATGAAGGAGCCTGGCAGGCTACAGTCCATGGGGTCACAAAGAGTCTGACACGACTGAGTGACTTCACTTTCAGAACAGGAGAAGGCTCTGCATCTGTCCAGGCTGCCATTTGGGCCACAGGACCCCGGAGGTCCAAGGGGGCTTAGACTGTCCTGGCAGACAGGGATGCTGCTTGAAACATTTGGTGGCCCCTGTGGGTGAAGCACAAGTTGGGCCCTTAGGGTTTCTCTGAAGACTAGTCCACAGCTCAGCTTTCCTCCTTGGCCTCTGGTTTCCCCAGACACTGATGCCTCCTTGAATGCACAGGCCCTTGGCTTCCTCCCAGTGAGCCAGGCACCCAGCCTCTTTTTGTCTCCAACAGCAGGGAATACACGTTGGGCTCTGGGCATGGGACCCCCAAGGTTGGGGTTAAAAGATAAACTACCCTTCAATCCACCCTTTGCCGGGGTTCAGTGACACTCAGAGCACTCCAACAGTCTCTCCAAAGGTACCCTCTTCACACATCCTTGAAATGTCCAACAACTCAATCTTTTTATATCCTCTCAATAGGTGTTGGGTACAATATTTGGATTTGCTTTTTTTTTTTTTTGGCTGTGCTGGGTCTTCATGGCAGCATGTGAGCTTTAGCTGTGATGTGTAGGCTCAGTAGTTCCAGAGTGGGGGCTTCTCTCGTGGTGCACAGGCTCAGTTTCCCTGTGGCATGCAGGAAGACTGGAAGCTGCCCATCAGTGAGCCAGGTTGATTTGGGGCTTCCCAGGTGGTGTTAGTGGTAAAGAACCGCCTGCCAATGCAGGAGACTCGGGTTCGATCCCTGGGTTGGGAAGATCCCCTGGAGGAGGGCATGGCAACCCACTCTGTTACTCTTGCCTGGAGATTCCCATGGACAGAGGAGCCCGGGGGACTATGGTCCATGGGATCGCAGAGTCAGACACAACTGAACAACTTAGCACGCATGCTTGCCAGGCTGTCTGCGTAAGATCTGCATGCCACAGGGAAACTAAGCCTGTGCACCGTGAGAAGAGCGGCCCCCCGCACTGGAACTACTGAGCCCGCACATCACAACTAGAGGCCCACACACTGCAATGAAGACCCAGCACAGCCAAATGTTCCCTAACCAGGGATCGCAGATTCTTAACCACTGGACTATCAGGGAAGTCCCTGGATATTACTTTCGAGTCTAATGTCATGTTATGTACTGAAGAGGTAAGGATAGAAGAGGACCTCTGCAAGGAGATCAGGAGATGATTAAATGTGAACAGGCAGTTATGAAAAATATTGCTCTTGGTAATAAAAAGACTCCAATATGTAGGCTAAACAAGAGGCTAGAATAGTTGATAGATAAGTTGATCCAAGGAGAGAAAGAAATTACATATAAAAAGCACCAAAAGATAGAGAAATGAAAATGTGAAGCTGAGAGTCACGGAAGACTGAGAAATTCTAATTCAAGAGGAGTTCTGAATGAAAAAACTGATGAGATCATACAGAGGGAATGGATGAAAAACTTCCACAACTGAAAAAATTCCAGCTTAGATACTGTACTGATTGTGGTGAGAGTAAAGTAATAAAAAACAAAAAATCCCTCCTGAGCACCATGGCCTCCATGCCTCACTGGGAACAGACAGGGAGGGGGCCACCTTCACACTGACCACATTCCCATCACAGGAAACATCTGGGTCAGGAGTGTATCCTGCCTCCTCGGTCCAGGTTGGGAGAACAGCGAGCATGTGACTGGTGTCTCCACAACTTTCTACTACTTCCTTCTCTCTCTACAAACTGATCAAACAGGTTTTTTTTTTTTTTTTTAAATCTATTAAAGATAAACGACTTTTCTGCTGCTTCTTGTGATGAGCTCAAGGCACTTGTTTAGGGCTCAGACACATGGAACACAGTAGGAGCTTATTCCAGGGCTTTTCCCTCAGTGTTTATTTTTTTTTAAGGGGATAAAAAGTAAAAGTGTTAGTGATCAACCATGCATGACTCTTTGTGACCCCATGGACTTGCTGCCAGGCTCCTCTGTCCATGGAATTCTCCAGGCAAGAATACTGGAGTGGGTAGCCATACCCTTCTCCAGGGGATCTTCCCAACCCAGAGACTGAACCCAGGTCTTCTGCATTGCAGGCAGATTCTTTACTGTTTGAGACATATTTATTTGGCTGTACCAGTTGTGCCACATGGAATCTTAGTTTTCCTACCAGGAATCAAACCCATACCCCCTGCAATGGTAGCTCGGAGCCTTAGTCACTGGACTACCAAGGAAGCTCCTTTTTCTCATTGTTAACACTCAACTCGCTAATAGGGCCTGGCTGATTCAGTGATGGGGATTGGGTTGGTAAGCGAGGAAGCAGCAGTACCCATCTCTTATGACGTATTCTGATTGCTCTCCTATTGCAGAGCTGTTGCAGGCAATGGTTTCACAGGATGAACAGAATAGGAAGGGAACTAACAAGATTTGTCTAGTCTTTTGATTTTTAACCTTTAGGCCAATTAAATCGATCTCCAAAAGGAATATCGGCTTATTGTAAAGTCTGAATGATAAGGAAGGACATAAATCAAAAAGCTTTTCCCTTTCTCCCCTTCCTCCTTCACCCAGGGTGTGAGCCCTATGATTATTTTATATATATATATATATATATATATATATATAATTTTAATTTATTTAATTTTGGCTTCACTGGGTCTTCACTGCAGCCTGTGGGCTTTCTCTAGTCGTGGCAAACAGGGGCTACTCTCTAGTTAAGGTGTTCAGGCTCCTCATTGCAGTGGCTTCCCTTGTTGCAGAGCACGGGCTCTAGGGCTCGTGGGCTTCGGTAGGTGCAGTACGGGGGCTCAGTAGCTGTGGTTCCCCGGCTCTATAGCACGGGCTCAACTGTTGTGGTGCCTGGGCTTAGCTGCTTCGCTGCATGTGGGAGCTTCCCCAATCCAGGGACTGAACCCGAAATTCCTGAGCCTCCTGCATTGGAAGGCAGATTCTTTCCACTGAGCCCCAAATACTCACAGGGGGACTTCCGAGTGTGCGTCCTTCCAGATCCTTCTCCCTGAGAGGTGGGATAATATGTGAAGTGTCACCAGCTCTGGTTCACCTACCCTTCTCACCTTCTCTAGAGAAGCCCTCTTCCACTCCTGATTTGGGAAGGTAAATCCTCATTCCCTCGGGGAAGCTGCCACAGTGGAATCAGAGATGAAATATGTCAGTTCTTAAGTTTTCATCTGAGAAATTCTATTCCCGGATATGAAATAGAGAAGACTGCGCAGGCGATGTCCTGCCAGTTTTCTCCCTCTTCCCAAACCCAGACTAGACAGAGTTGAGAATGAGGAAGATGAGGAGGAAGCGACAGAAAAACAGGGTCTCCTGTGCCCTCCTGTTGGGGTTAGATATAACCATGGGGTGTTACGGAACACTAGGGGCAGAGTGTGCAGACTCAGGGGCTGAGGGGTCAGTGATAAAGCTTCTATTTGGAGCTTTGGGAAGCAGACCCCTCTCCTCTTAAAATAGGATACTAAGTAGACCTCTAAACCTAAGGGTCAAGGTAAGGAAAGAAAACTTCTACACTGACTAAGTCTAAATATAAAATACCTGACTTTACCCAGGACTGACCGTGGTTAGTCAGGAAGGACGGAGACTCCAAATAAAGGTAAAATTGAATTATGTAATAACAAAAGTCATGACAAGTGCACCCAGCTGATATATATATATGGCTTTTGTCATGTATCTATATATTTTTAATATATAGTATATAGATATAATATATCAATATTTATATAAAATTATATAGTCTGTCTCTATATAATATTTGGCCTTTTAAACTTATTTCCATTAAAAAATTTTTTTATTTGGCTTTACTGGGGTCTTAGTTACAGCATGTGGGATCTATTTTCCTGACCAGGGATCCCAAAGCTCCCCCTGCTTTGGGAGCATGGAATCCTAACCACTGGAAGTCCCAAGTTTCCATTAAAAAAAAAAATTCCCAACACAGCTGCAGTGGCTATCTCTACGCACTTTTGTGATATATGTAGGTTGGATTCTTAGATCAGAAGACTGCAGTGTGAAGTTGAATTCCACTTTTGCTTTCCACTCTATTCCTCCATTTCTTTCTCAATAGACTTTTTCCTATGGGATGAACAAGTAATGGTTTCAATTCTTCCTCTCTTGCCAATTTAAGATATTTAACATTAAGTATGGGTTTGTCTATCACCAAAGAGGTTCTGGAAAGTGAATTTTTTGTTTCCCACTCTGTCTTCCTCTCAGGTATTTGTAAATACCTGGATCAGTGGCTTTTGTTTCACTTCACTTATTCTTCCCTGGTGGCTCAGACGTAAGCCTCTGCCTACAATGCGGAAGACCTGGGTTCAAACCCTGGGTCGGGAAGATCTCCTGGAGAAGGAAATGGCAACCCACTCCAGTGTTCTTGCCTGGAAAATCCCATGAACAGAGGAGCCTGGTAGGTTACAGTCCATGCGGTTGCAAAGAGTCAGACACGACTGAGCGACTTCACTTTATTTTCTAAAGGAACCCTCCAGAGCCAGCTCAGTTCCGAGAGATGCCACTAGGTGTCAATGTAGGTCTTGGTTGGCGCCTACTCCCGGCTGCTGTTAATTTGATTTGGAGCCTCTGCGTCCTCTCCTGCAAAATAACAAATGTCCGTGGAGCAGGGCACTTTCTTCCGGAGGGACTCCAGGGAGTTCAGGAGTTTGCATATGAGGCCAAGAAAGCGAGGGGCTTCTGATAATGATATTCAATGTCTAACGGAGTCGCTTACAGGCAGAACTGGGGTCTCTCCCAGGTTTGATGTATGAGATTATTATGGAGAGGTAATGCAGGCCGACGAATGCTATATGGTGGGCTGTGCAGGTGGGTTCCTGTGTGAATAGGGAATCCTGGCGCTGCCAAGATGGTCACTTCACAGGGTGGAGGGAGAGGGGTGCGATGGGGACCACCATCGAGGGCCAGACGCACTCTCTGTTCTCAGCAGCAAAGGACAAGGCCTCTTCCGTGGGATGTGAGGGCAGCCAGACCTGGTGAGTGTCTCCCCAGGGCCTGCGGTGGAGGACAGAGCATATTTCCTTGGGGAGATGGCCAGAGGGGCTGCCAAGAGGTTGCTAAAATGTTGACTGAATCAGTATTAAATTAATTCAGGGAGATCTTCAATTCTGGCCTTTATGAAGGTGACAGGAGTGAAAGAGGAGTGGGCTGGCACTCTGGAATGAGGTCCCAGCAGAGGTTTGTCCCCAGCTGACCTCCAGGGGTGATGGTGGCAGGGCCGGTAGACCCCTAGATAGGGTTGCCAATAAAATAGTCTTTCTTCTGTTCTTTCAGCTGTGCAAACCTTTTCCATGGCCCACCCATTTAGACTGGAGTCTTGTTTTCTGTTTTGTTTTGAGATTCTTATGTTTGAGCCATACCACCAACTTGAAGCAAGAATTGTATCCTCTTGCTTTGATATTTCTACCTACCCTGGGGAGGAGTCCCTGTGCAGGCTCTGACTAAGGGTGATGAGAACCTCCTCTTAAGGCTTCCATATCCCACCCCATGCTGTTCCAGGACCACAGATGTTTTACCTCTTGGGACCTAACTGTGATCACCACCACTGGGCATCTGGCCATAGATGAATGGATGCTTGTCCTCTGCAGAGTGAATTCTCACCCTGTCATCCACGTTTTTACTCAATTTTTCCTCATCTGCTCGGCTGTTACCCCCAGGGTGCAGCGCAGGCCCCAGCCAGGTCTCGTCTCTCCCACAAGCCCTGACCCCAGGCCTCAGGCTCAGGTTAGAGCCTGAGTTCCCACCTCAAATTTCCCATAGACCTATCCCCCCTGACAGCTTTCTTTCTATCTCTCTTTTTAGTTTTCTCCTCTCTTGTTTACTATTTATGTGGCTACACTGACTGTTTGTGGCATGTGGGATCTTAGACTTCATTGCAGCACATAGGATCTTTTAGTTGGGGCATGTGGGATTTTTTTTCTTTTTTTTCTTTTTGTTTGCAGCATGTGGGATCTAATTCCCTGACCAGGGATTGAACCGGGCTCCCTGCACTGGGAGCTCGAGGTCTTACCACTGGACCCCCAGGGAAGTCCCCAACAGCTTTCTTAGCTGCAAGTCTGGATCTTAGACCCTTTTGTTTCTCAGAAGATCCTGGCTCCTGCTGCAGACGTCTGCCTTTCCCCTGAGTTCTGCAAATCATGGGGTGTCAGGCAGCGGCTTCACAGTACCCCATAATCCTGCTACACTCCTACAGGGCCTCAGCAGTAGGGACTTATATACCTGCATCCCCATGGGCCTTAGCATCCTCTCCCCTAATATATGTAAGGCCTTAATGTGCGCAACTAAGAAGGGTCCCCCAGTGGCCCCAAGGTGACTTACCATCCTTACCCAATGGACAAACAGGCCGACAGTGTAATTGGTCAATTCTGGACTTAACTCTGGACAGAGTTACTTTTACTGTTGACAGAAAACTCCTCAGCTTTGTATGATATGATATGATATGCGAGGTGAATCTGTCATTTTGACTATTCGCTGATCTGTGGACGAGCATATAGGCAATTACTGTCTGTTTTCAAATGAGTGAACACTGGGCTCTGGCTTCAAACCTGTGAGGAGTGACTGTGTGCCAGCCTGATGGGATGGAGTGGAGGTGGGGGCCGTGTGTGCTGAGTGACTGTCATTTTCCTCTTATTCTCTTGCTGTCCCTCCTTCCTTGGCCTCTCTTCCCTAAACCTGGGCACTCAGCCTATTTCTGGGGGTCTGGATGTTGGGTTTCTGTCCTCTTCAGTGTCCTTCGCTGCTTCGGGAGGGGCATTTAAAAACACACTGGGTGGGAGAGTCTTGGATCTGGGACCAAGCGCCGGCAGGCACTGTGGGGCTTTCTGTGTGACACTGTTAAATATGCTTCCAGGCTCTTGCAGCTGAGGGTAAGAAAGAAGAGTACTGGGGTTCCTAACTGAGCTATTTCGTGCTCAGTGTCACATAGCTGACAACCATAAAAATGGTTCAGTGGTTGGCAAGCAGGCAGTTGGGACATGGGATCAGCCAAGAGGTGAGGGGGCCTGGAGAGTGCTATGAATAGGTGAGTTGTGACTGGAGAGAATTCTGGTGGTCTAGATAAAGCTCTGGAAGACATCTAAGACTCTTTGCTACATTTCAGTTCTGTCCAGGACTGGTGAACAGACCTCTGTTTAAATGGTCTGAATCCCTGAAGTGGGAAACTGGTCATTAGAGAAAAGCGTAATGAAGCCAAGAGGGAGATGTGCAGAAATGGTGAAAGGGACCCCAGGGGATCTGGGTGGAGCATGGAGGCCCCTCCAGCCTTTGTGCACATTGGAATGGGCGCCATCAGCACACCGTATTGTGACAGGTGATGCGCAAAGCTCTTGGACAGCCTGGTCAGAGGATCCCTGTACTTAGTTGGCGCCGACCCTTTAGTCTCCATCTGTGTGCTCGGATCCACTTATTTTCGGAATCCCTTCCTCTCAGTACCAGTCCTAGTCTGGGGTCTGGACTTGGGGATGGAGCGCTGCCAGAGCTCAAGTGGGACCCCGAGCGAGACCCCCAGCTGCCCCCTGATGAACAGCAAGCCCAGAAATCTGTGGAGAGCACAAGCTAGAGGAGGCATTGTACGCACACAGCACGGGGGATGCCACTGTCATTTAGTCCCCTCCAGGCGTCTCACACATGCGGACATTAGGCCAGAGATGTGCATACAGTCAGCTCACTGGGACTTCTTTGGCCCTGGGCTCCAGGGCCTGGCCTGGCTGTGCTGTTGGTTTCATCACTGGCCATCATTCACGTTTCTGCCTTCCTGAGTCCAGGGGCTGGGGAAGTAGATTACTGTGCTGTCATCACCTGAATACCCCCAAACAGCCCTGTTTGAAGACCCCATGCAGGCGAGGACCTTCCAAGGAGGGGCAGGCGTTCCCCAGCAGTGCAGCTGGGACTCTGTCTGCTGCATGCCGGCTTCTGTTGGAACAAGTGTTAGGTTGAGCTGCCTCAGATTCCCTGGGTCGATAAGTTTCAGATATTAAAGCAGACATGGCTCAGATTCACCCTGGACACCCACTTCTCCTCCATTCCTTCAGCTAAAAGAATTCATCACCAAATCTCTTCTTTCACTTTTTGGAAAAAGTACTCCATACATCTGAAAAATGGGACAGAGTCGTGGCAGGAGCGCTGAGCTCAGGCACATTGCCTACACATACCACTGAATCACTGGAGAAGGAAATGGCAACCCACTCCAGTATTCTTGCCTGGAGAATTCCATGGACAGAGGAGCCTGGCAGACTATAGTCCATGACGTCACAGAGTCGGACACAACTGAGCGACTCTCACTCACTCACTGACCACTGAATCACAGTGAACTGTGGAAAAGTCCATTCTGAAAAAGCCACAGATTTAACTAATGTATGTTTGATGCTCCAGTTTTTAAAAAAAATTTATTTATGTGTTTTTAATTTCTTGGCCACACCATATGGCATGTGAGATCTTAGTTCCCCAACCAGGGATCAAACCTACATGCCCTGCACTGGAAACATAGAATTTTAACCACTAGACTGCCAGGGAGGTCCCCCCTCTTTTTTAAAGTTAATTTTAAAATTTTTATTTAAAAAAATGGCACATGAGTTTGCATGTCATCCTTGCATGGGGGCCAGGCTAATGGTCTCTGTATTGTTCCAATTTGGGTGTATGAAGCCAGCATGGTATTCCAATTTATTCATTGGGGGTACTATGTGGTATGGGTGGAATCTGTAGCAAACATTAAGAAAAATAACAAATGACATCCTGTGGTCTCTCTTCCTTTTTTATTTTTATTTTATTTTTTACCTTAAGTACAATGCATACCGATAAAAAAGATGTACGTTGCATGTATCCGTGATAATAGCCGCGGCCAAGGCAGTCTGAGGCATATTAACAACAGACTTATCTGTGGAGCAGCACCTTATGTAAGATGCATTTTCCTCTAGAGCCAAGCAGCACAGAATCCACCTACATGGCAGATAAGTGGCCCCTGGGCCCATGTGCAACCCAGTGCCAGGGCTGCAGCTGGGGAGTTTTCTCAGCCATAGAATTGATACAACAAGGGTAGGATTTCCATTTAGTGCAACAGAAGCTGCCATGTAAATTGGCCTTGATGCTTTGCAGTCTGGCTGTACTAATGTCATCTATGGAACCCAAGATAATTTCAGTGACATATTTCTTTTCTCTGGGGGAGAAATGTGCTTTCAGCCAGGGTCCATCTGACAAGCCTGGGTAAAGATTTGCGTGGCAGGTGGAGACCGTGTATAAAATTGTCCCCCACCCACTCCAAGTGTTCTTGCCTGGAGAATCCCAGGGACGGGGGAGCCTGGTGGGCTGCCGTCTATGGGGTCGCACAGAGTCGGACACGACTGAAGCGACTTAGCAGCAGCAGCAACAGATCTGGGGCTAAATAACTTCTTGGTAGAAACTGATGGAATAACCTTGATTCCTTGCTTCTGGGTGGCTAGGGGCTCTTTAGACTGTGGTGACCAAATGGATCATCCAAGAAAACTGGCACCCTCATCTGTGCAGCTCTGTGAGCCTTGGGTGTGGCCTGGTTAGGGTTGCTTTGCAGTCTGGCTGTACTAATGTCATCTATGGAACCCAAGATAATTTCAGTGACATATTTCTTTTCTCTGGGGGAGAAATGTGCTTTCAGCCAGGGTCCATCTGACAAGCCTGGGTAAAGATTTGCGTGGCAGGTGGAGACCGTGTATAAAATTGTCCCCCACCCACTCCAAGTGTTCTTGCCTGGAGAATCCCAGGGACGGGGGAGCCTGGTGGGCTGCCGTCTATGGGGTCGCACAGAGTCGGACACGACTGAAGCGACTTAGCAGCAGCAGCAACAGATCTGGGGCTAAATAACTTCTTGGTAGAAACTGATGGAATAACCTTGATTCCTTGCTTCTGGGTGGCTAGGGGCTCTTTAGACTGTGGTGACCAAATGGATCATCCAAGAAAACTGGCACCCTCATCTGTGCAGCTCTGTGAGCCTTGGGTGTGGCCTGGTTAGGGATGTGATGCTTTTCATCTGTAGCCCCGCCCCAATCCAATCACAGCCTCTACCCTTCAGTCCCAGGTTCTTAACTCGCACCCATGTGGCCCAGGTTGGCTGCTCATTCTGACCTGCATGCCATCACTCCCTGGTGCACATGGAGCCTTTCCCCAGGCTGCTGTCTGTCTCCCTCTCCCACTTCAGTTCTCCACTGCCAGCCTTCCCTGGCTTCTCTGCCTTCTCAGTTGTTCTGCTGTTGGTCTCTCTAGCAGACCAGTATTGCTTATTTCCCAGAGCCTCTGTGAAAAACCATCCAACCTTTGCCTTGTGCTCTTTATCCAGGCCTCAGAGCTCTTGGGAAAGTCATGAAGGTGGAGTCAACATCTAACATCAGCTGGAGACTCTGAGTCGTGTTGAACTTCTCTTCCTCTTGGGACTCCTTCTTGGCATTTCCCCGGAGGGAGCTTCAAGCCTGGGACCTCAAGGCATGGACTACTTCTGCCTCGTCCTGTCTCAGGGCGCTGGGGTCTTCCCCTCCAACTTTCGTACCTCAATGACTGCCGCTCCTTATGCTCCTTTGGTCTGTCTGTTTCTCTCTCTGACTGTAGTTCTCTCCTCATCGTCCTTTGCTGGACTTTTCCTAGGAATGGTCAGCATTTCTGCTTTCTTGTTTTTACCACCTGCATGCCTCTAATTGCTCTTTTTCATGAGGGAACATAGTTTGCTGACCAGTGATCAAACCCCTGCCCCCTGCATTGGAAGCTCAGAGTCTTAAGCCCCAGACCACCAGGGAAGTCCCTTGTAATCTTTTGATATCTAATTTCCATTCCTTCCATTTTGTGAAAATGATATTTTCGAAGGACACAGATGAGGCTGGTGAGACTCAGTGGCTGTTCCTTAAGCTAGTGTCAGGGCTTGTCTTGTGTGACCTCCATATCCCTCTTTTGGTAGACAGAATAATGACCGTTCAAGGATATTCACGTTCTAATCCCTGGGATCTGTGATTATGTTACCTTATATGGCAAAAAAGACTTGACAGATGTGACTAAATTAAGGATCTTGAGTTGGGGAGATTATCCTAGTTTATCTGGGTGGGCCCAATGTAATCACGGGAGTCCTTATAAGGAAAAGAGGGACATAGGAGAGTCTACTTTGGGGAGGAACTGTGATGACCCAAGCAGAGGGCAGATTGATACTGGGCCAGGAGCCAAGGAATGCTGGCAGCCTCTAGTAGCTAGAAAAAGCAAGAAATGGATTATCCCATAGAGCCTTCAAAAGTAACACAGCTCTGCCAATACTTAATTTTAGCCCCATAAGACCCATTTCTGATTTCTTCCCTTTAGGACTGTAAGAGAATAAATTTGCATTGCTTTAAGACACTGAGTTTGTGGTAAGTTGTTACAGCAGCAATAAGAAACGAATATACTTCTCAAAACTCTTCTCTCTAGATTGTCCCATCTAAAGTAATGGAAACTTCCGCTTCATCTTCTGGTCTTTTTCAACCTGTTTCCTCCAAAATGGAGAAATGCATTTAGCATTTTCACAATGAATATTTGCAGAAGTAGTCAGTCTGTTTAAAATGATACCACTGTATTTAGCACATGTGGGGATACCTCCCTTCTTAGAGAATCTCCCTCCACTCACAGCCCTTGATGGGTAGACCTCAGATCCCTGACCCACTCCAATCATAGCTGATTGACTCAGGGGTGTGCACCTCATCTAAGGGACCTCATTGGTCAGCTGGCCTGGTGCAGAAAAGGGGAATTGGGCCAATCAGATGCCCACCCTGGGAAATCTGTCTGATACCAAGTTTTGGTTCATGATAGGCAGTGGAGCGGAAAGACTGGTAGATTTATATCTGGTATAGCAATAAAGGACAGGTGAAATTCAGAGATTGGGAAACTCAGAGGTGACTAATTGGAAGATGAGAAGGAGGTGAAGGTAGAGATACTGAGGAACTGCTAAGGGGGAGGAGGCAACGGCATCTGTGTCTTGCAGAAACTTTGGTTTCACCTTTGCCGAGGACTGTGAGTTTTCCATGTTTCTCTGAGACACTCCTCTTTGACTTGGATGGATTTCTGTTCCTTAAGATCAAGATTCTCAGACTAGAATGATCTGTGTTTGTCCAGTTATTCAAGTCAGAAAGCTAGGGTGTCACCTTTCACTCTTCTTGTCTTCTCTGTTGTCCCGGAGCCTGAATACATGAGAAGGAGGAGAACATGGGTTAGACCCTGAGAAAAATCAACATTTGAGGAGCAGAAGAAGAATCTTCAAAAGGGGAAGAGAAGGAGAAATGGGAGGAAAACTAGGAATGCTTCCTGAAGCATCCCTGAAGTGAAGGAAGCGAGTGCTTAGAAGCACGGAATGTCATCAGATCCCAAATCAACTGATTTTTGTTTCGATGGGTGATGGAAAAAGGAAACAACTTTTTGGAAACCCAGTATCTTAAAACTGGGAGCTGAGGGAAGAGCATTTGGGTGAGGGAATACATAAGCCATTCTCCAGTGGAAGCCAAGGCAAATTGTTTATTAATGCCAACTGCAAAATACATACAGGGATGAGAAATGAGTGATGAGGATTGCAACTAGATCTAACCTTGAGCTCCTCAATGTCAAGGCTTGTGTCTTATTCACCCACCTATTGTGTAATACCTGGCTTAGCTCCTGGCATTCATTCATTCTTGCCACAATCTCTGTCACATATTTAGGTATCAAGAAAATATTAGGCATTCAGTTGGACAAATTAAGCTCTTTATACATCATGTTCTGATGTAAAAAACTCCAGACTTCCCTGGCTGACAATTTTAGCCACCAGAATGCATGGGAAGAAGAGACAGTTTGTTTAGAACTAAAGATATTTTCCACTTGTCAAGGAAGGAATCCAGATTTTGAGCAAGTATTGAATTGTGTGCTAAAGAAAAATTTAATGAAGAGAAATTTGTTGTTTGCATGGATAGATCCATGCAACTAAAACTGTTCATACAGAGATAATCCTCACTGAAAAAGTTAAGGATAAAGGCCTCCCCAACATTGGGTTGGACTTGCCCCAAATGAAGGGGATACCCTGAATGTGCCAGGTTGCCACTCTGAAGTCATAAGGATCCATATGGAGTCCTTTGCCCCATCAAAGGAAATTCAATGTGGACCCTGGACCTTTGACAGGAGAAAATAAACTCCCTACCTCTGTGGCTCATTTTGGAAAAAAGAAAAGGGGAATTGTATAATCAAATGTGCTCTTTTGAAAATTCTGAGAGCAGCAGGACAGAAACCTTATGGGTAGCATGCTTAGGTTGGGTTGAAAACAAGTGGAGTGTTTCTGTGTCCATAGGAAGCCCTCTAGATTGGATGCAGCCTGGTTTTGTGAGAACTGATTAGGATGCAAAGCAATCTTGCAGTCTTGTTCCTGGAGCGTGTCTCACCTCTGTCCCCTCAACTCTGCCTCGGCCCATTCCTAAATGTGAAAGTTCTGATTGTTATCTTGGTTACAGAATCCCATTCCTTGTCTGTTTTCTTTTGCCCTTATCCTCACACTTCTTTGAATGTCCTTTCATGGGACGCCTTGATCTGCTCCCAAAGAAATGCAATTATCAGAAATCAACCTCTCTCACCCATTTCTGCCCTAAGCAGCTTTTGCCCACTGGTGAATTTCGCATTGTACTGAGAAAGTCAGCAACTAATACTAGTAACAATAAAATATGTTTGTATTTTTTAGATGACTTTTTCCACTGGGGACTCCCTGGTGAGAACCAGGCGCTGAGCAGAGGAAGTGTGTATATGAGCTGGAAATGGAGAGCAAGAAAGAGACCTGGCCGGTTGAAGCCTTTCCTTGACAGCTAATTTCCATTTTTTGGTATCAAGGGGTCTGTGCCAGTAATTGGCATGCAGATTGTGTCTGATGGGCCTGTTATACAGAATAAAGGAATCTGCTAGTTAGAATAAGCCACCCCAGGCTGATGGATGGGGCATAAGGAGGTCATTGCAAAAGAGAAATTGTGTGTGTGTGTGTGTCCCTGTGCGTGCGTGTGTTTCACAAGAATTCCACCCCCCCATCTCCCTCTTGATCCAGCAAACTATAATCTTTCATATTGCATTGAGACAAATGTTGCTCCATTTCTCTCCCTCTCTCTGTTTTTCCCTTGAAGGGATATTTGATAGAACCCAGTCCAGGTTTTAATAAAGTGTGGGGGCAAAGGAGAAATTAAAGCAGTGTCATGGTTTGTTAGCAGTCCAGGATGGGCCCAGGCTACGAATTATACTCTGGAATTAATTGGCAGAAGGTAGTTCTCCTGTCCATCATGCTTAATCCAAAGGTGTGGGTGGAATAGGGCTGTGGGGCATCAACAGGAATGTATATACTCTTATCCCCTTCCCCTTTGCTTTGTCTAAGTCACTGGTGCCATTAGGTAGCCGTTTCCTGGACCCTCACCCCGTGCCTCGTTTAGGTAGGAGTTGTACCATCTCCTGTTACCTCTAAAGTATAGTTGCCATACAATGTTGTGTTAGTTTCTACTGTACAGCAAAATGAAGCAGCCATACATATACATTTATCCCCTTCCTTTTGACTTCCCTCCCATCCAGTCCATCACAGTGCATTGAGTTTCCTGTGTTATACACTAAAACAGAACATTATTATATTTTAAAAAAGAAATAGATGAATCCATCATAGAAAATTCTTTGCTTTATTTTTCATTAGAGAAATTCAGTTGTGTCACTGAGCAGATGTCAGCAAGAGTTCTGAAGCCCTTTGTCTTCTGAACTGATCCAGAAGGGTCTCTTTTTTTTTTTTTTTTCTGGCTCTGTCTTTCCCCAAGGCTGCCATAACAGGTGAATGCAGAACATTTAAAGGGTCCAATTGTAGTCCTGTACTTTTGGGTAGGACTATGATTTGACCTTTTTATCACACTAACCTCTAAGAGTGGGGCCAACGGCCTGTAGAAAAGTGGTACTGGAGGGAAAGTGGAATGAGAAGAAGACAGAGGAAGAACAAGGACAAGCGGCTAAGGAGTAGGAGGGAAGGAAGTGAGAATGAGAATGAAGAGAAAGGGACAGAAGAGGGAGACCAGAGATGAGAACAGAGGGTGAGNTTCCCCTGTGTTCTCGGAATGTTAAAAACCTCACACAAACCTCTTGAGCACTCAAGTGGGCCTCATTTTATTCTCCGTTGATATTTCTTCCTGCTTCCCCATTCTCTTGCCTGCCATGGGTTTTGGCAACTCTGGACAGGGCCAAGGCCAGCCAATGAGAATTAGAGAAACCTTTGTGTAAACTTTGCACAAGTTATAAAAAAGTGTCCTTTCCTCGGGAGACTAGCTTCATGCAGAGTGCAGAGTGTGATGACTGAATCACAGGCTGAATTTGAGCCCCCACTCACCTCCTTGTTGAGGCGCCCTGTATAAACTGCAGGGGATCTGGCCTCTATCTTTCCACTTGTCAAGGGTGCTAACATTGTCATGTGACCACACTTCATATTCAGTATCATTTTCTTATTCCCAGCTGTGAATTTTGATTTCTACCAAAAATTATCTTCCTGTTCTCCTTAAGCACGTATCCACTTTTGAAGCATTGCTCCATGAGGATATGAGTTTGTTACTGTGTTAGCCATGTGGCCATTCGGGTTGTAATTGAGAAAACAAAGTCACTTTAGTTATTACAACAGGAGGATTTTAATGCAGGAAATTGTTTAAGCAGGTGGTAGAGTTGCTGAGAAGACAAACAGTGGATGGATAAAACAACCTAGAAATTAGCAGTAGCAGCGAGCTGCTCCCACCCTAGGAGGAAAGCGAGGTGAAGGTGTTACTGGGGCAGCCAGTTTACAAGTGAGGCTGCACGCATAAGGCTCAAAAGCCCACAAGCCAAAGATGGGAGCACGGACAGATATACACTCTTGGTTCCTCAGTGGCATCATTAGGCTGCCAAACCATCCCTAGGATCACCCTTTTTCATTTTCTTGTTAGTGTTGCAGAAGTCAGTCTGTTGAGAAACCAAGCATTGCACTCCAGACTCAGAGTTGGAGAATTCAGTTTATTACGCCAGCAGGCCCAGAGGAATTAACACTTCCAGCTATGAGCTCTGAACAAAGGAATTACAGGGTTTTTATAGACAGTGCATGACACCAGACTTTAGCGTGGAGTGGGGACTGAATAGGCTAGTTCAAACTAGGGGTCTCATATACTCCAGAACAATGATTAGGATGCAGCAGCAGCAGGGGGCGGGGGTGGGGAAGGGCGGGGAGGTGTGCCTGACCTTTACACAAACAAACATGGTTAAGCAGGATTACAGGGGTTGGGTAATTGACAAGGGTGAGTGAAGTAAATTTCAGCTCTTAGAATTGTTGAAAGTTTCTGTTTTCCCAGAACTATGTAACTTACCTGATTTTGCAAGGAGCTGGCTGAGTTGCAGAAGCAGAAGGAGCATGAGGTTATTTCTAGCTGGGTGCAAGTTTTTAAATTTTCCTCTTCATTAGCAAATAATAAAGGCCTATATTTGTTTGAATCTGTTAGATTTTCTGTTACTTATAGCTAAACATGTCTGATGTAATAGTCATCCAATGTGAAATATAGTCTACTTATGTTAACAGATTTGTTACATTTTATCACCCTTTGAAGCAACAGTTGGCTGGTTGAGGCCACAGTGAACCCCAGGCCTGTGGGTGCAGTGGCCCTCTACGCCCCGCAGTGGCAAACTGTAGGTGGCTATCAGTGATGGAAGCAGAGTCCGAGTTGAAGTATGCTGGGATTCACTTTCAGGGTCTCCCACTGGACGCCACCATTGTGTGATTCATTCAACACGCCCAGCCACCTGTGTGCCTGCTAGGAGTCCTGGAAGAAGTGTTTTCCACTTCCTTCTAGTAAGACTCAGGGCTTCCTGATTGCCCCACATAATATAAACACACAATAATAGTATTTATCCTGGAAGTGCCCCTGAGCCTGGTACTCAACAATGCATGCAAAGATCTCCTCTTCTTTCTCTTGGGTACTCTGATCTCAGGGCAGTGAGTTAATGAAAAAAAAAAAATTGCTTGAGGCAAGGCTTCCTTTTCTGTCCTTTACTGTTGATTTTCAGTCTGAGGTCAGTTTTGCTTGTTTATTGGGAGCGGCAGTGGTCAAGTGTACCTTGTAACTGGGAGAGTACAAATATTTGTCATAAGAATTGTCTACCGGTGGGTTTTATTTTTTGCCCAACTGGTGTGCTCAGTTTTGTGGCACACAAGCCAGGCTCAACTACTCCACACGCTGGTAGAAATTGGTCTCTGAACAACCAGAGAGTAAACATTTTTGGAGGGATTTGCCTTATCTTTCATCTTTTGGGAGTTATAAAGCTTTTTCTATTTTGTGTTAAAACCACTTTTCAAATACTTTTATGTCTTGCTATTACACAGTATAGAAATTCTGAAGTTGATTTAATTCATCATCATCATTCTTGCCTGGATAATCCCATAGACAGAGAAGCTTGGCAGGCCATGGTCCATAGGGTCGTAGAGAGTTAGACATGCCTGAAGCGGCTAAGCGCACATACACGCATCATTATAGCATAATGTATCAATATATAGGGCTTCCTCTAACCTAAGCATTTTACAAAACCGAACTCATTTTAATCCTCATGACAACTCTATAAGGTAAGTGTTCAGGGTCATATTGTGTCCTCAGTTCAATCCCAGTGCCTAGAATGTGCCCTTATTTGGAGACAGTGTCTTTACAGAAGATAATCAAGTTAACTGAGGTCATTGTGTGTGTGTGTTCAGTAGTTTCCAACTCTTTGTGACTCCATGGGCTGTAGCCTGCCAGCCGCCTCTGTCCAGGCTAGAGTACTAGAGTGGGTTGCCATTTCTTTCTCCAGGGGATCTTCCCAACCCAGGAATTGAACCCATCTTGCATTTCCTGCAGATGGATTCTATACCACTGCACTGTTTGGGAAGCCCAGTTGAGGTCATTAGGGTGGGCACTAATCCACTACGACTAGTGAACTGATAAAACAGGAAAATTTGGACACACAGACATACATCACATAGAGAAGACTATGTGACACAGGGCCATCTACAAGCCAAGGAGAGAAGCCTCAAAAGGACTGGAATTGCCAGCACCTTGATTTCAGACTTCCAGTCTTCAGAACTCTGAGATAATAAGTTTCTTTTGTTTAAGCCACCTAATTTGAGGTGCATTGTCCTGAGTCCAGGATCTGCACTGTGCCCCCAGCAAACACCAAAATCTGCTGGATGCTCATGTCCCTGTGTAAACTGGGGTAGTGCTTTTGGATGCAGAACCAGTGGATATGGGGAGTCCACTCTAGTAAGTATTCTATTATTGTCTAATATCTTCATTGTCTATTGTTGTCTAATATGATTCATTATTGTCTACTATCTTCATTTTCAGAAGAGGAAGCTGAGGCAGAGAAATGTTGGGAACTTCACTAAGTTCATAAAACTATGTGAAAGTTGTAGGCCAAGCCCTTTAAGAGGAAGTATGGGTGGTTCTAGCTTCGCAGGCACCCAGATGTGCTGAAAGTGGTCAAGTGCGGTGGGTGTCTTCAGTCTTGGTGGCCCGGATATCATTTTGAACAGGACTTCCCTCTTCCCCAGGTCTTTCATTTATAGTCAGTGGACTTAGTGTGAAAGTGGATCTGATGTTTGCTTAACAGAGAAATGAGGCTATGTTCATGAACACTTCACAAAAGCCGGGGATATAGCTGTTTGCTGGACTTCAGAAAAAGGTGGGGTCTGCTGGCTGTAGAGATGTTCAAGTGCTTTGATTTACTTCTACCCTTGACTCCCCCCGCCAGTAGGAGAGCTAGACATAAGCATGTGTGCCCATGTACACACACCCATCACTTCTTGTATACACACATGTTAACTTGCACACATCCTTCGCTTATATCCACATTTACGAATAGAAACACACAGACACATTTCTGAACACATGTACAGGCAAACACACTTGTCCCTCAGAATACACATGTGCTCATTCTCCTATATGCTTACACTGTTATGCACCAACATGCCTGTCCTCACACTCCTTTCCACATGCATGTGTGTGTGCACACACACACACCTGAGGACATAGATGGTGAAGCAGGCTCAGACCAGTAGCCCTCGAATCATGAGTGTGTGACAAGCTAGTGTTTATCTAAGGTCAAGTTACCTAGAAGCAGATCCTGAGATCAGAGGGAGTGTGCAAGTGACTGATTAGGAGATGCTCTGGGAGAGTTCAACAAGGGAGTCAGGCAGGCAGGATAGGGGTGGGGGAAGTGATTGTGAAGTTGGACGTTGCCCTGATCCGCGGTGGTGCTCTGCAGCACCAGTCATCCCTCATGGTGTCTCTCAGAAGGCCAGGAGTCTGGCTGTCCTCCTGCACCGGTCAGCCATGCCCTGGCTTCAGACAACTTAGTGGGGGCGAGTGGCAGCAAACGCCCAGGCACTTGTGTCTGTCCTGTGTCTGGGTAGAGGTTCCAGCCACTCAGGGGTTCTCTCCTGAGAATGGCTGAGAGCTCTTGGAAGCAAAGCACAGGGGGAAGGAAGCTAGGGGCAGCTGGCACTGGTACCTGGGGTCCCAGTGTCTCTGGGCAGGGTACAGTGTGTGCGTGTGTATGTGTCCATGTGTATCGAGGGGAGTTCCTGGGGCTCTGGGTGTTCTTTCGAGGAGCAGAAGGATGATCTGGGGGCCTACGGAGGCGGGAGGCCTGTGGATGTTGGTCCTGACCCAGGAAGGCCCCCCGGGCAGAGGCTGATCAGGTAGCTCAGTGAGATGGCCCGTGGGCAGAGGCCATTTGTTCCTCTAGGGGCCTTTGTGCGTTCTCGGCCCGGCTGTGAAAAAGATCGAGGTCAGCCTTGGGAGCAGCTGCAATTCTGTGCACATGGGGGCAGAGGCAGATCATAGGGAAAATCTCCCACATTGTTTGTGAGAATATAGATAACCCGAGATCCTGGGAGAATTCCTACGCCCTCCACATACTTAGCAGCTCTCAGAGGGCTGCTGCAGAGATCTGGTTCTGCTGGTCTATACAGTGGGCTGAAGGAGGGGGATAAGAGGTTGTCTCTCCTGCTTACCAGCTCCTTTGGCCTATTGGATGTCAGTTTCTATATACAGGGTGGCAAAGCCCACCCCCACCCCCCGCCCCCTAGGGTGGGGGCTGGGGGCAAAACTAACCTTTTCTTGGTATCCCCCTGGTAAGTTAATCTCTCCCCATTTTGCAAATAAGGAAAATGAATCAGAAGAGGTAAAGTGAGTTGCTTAAGGTCATACAAGGATATAGTGTTCAAATTGGGGTTCAAACGGACACTTATGCTCCTAGCAACTAGATTGGGGCCGCTGGGCTAAGGCAGTGATGGCAGCAGGGGCAGAAGCTCAAGTGCAGGGTCCCAACTGGCCAGGCCAGGGAGCACCTGCCAAGCCCATTCAAGCCTTCTTTCCTCAGTGTGAGACCACCAGGCCTGATGTTGCTCCTGGCATGGGCTAGTCTGGCAATTTACTGGGAATAAACACTAAGAGGTAGAGAAAATAGAAATATCTCTCCTAAGCAAGCAATGATTTTCAGAGACTGAACAGTTTAAACCCCTATTTTAAAATAATTTATTTGCAAGGCACAGTCCTGCTAAAATATAAACCAAATTTTCATTATTGAACAGAATACTTAACATCCAAAGCCCTGACTGGTTCAGGGCTGTATAAAAAAAAGGGGGGGGGGATAAGAAATTGCTTTATCTTTGTCTGCATGACTAAAAAGGTCACCGTAAAGGTCCTTCCAAAGGAGAAGAAGGCCAATCTGAAGACAAATTCCAGCTTAATCTCTAGGATGTAAAATTTAGTCTAGTACCAAAATGAGTTTCCCACTTTCAAAAATTAAGCCTCACCTGTAGCAATGGGAAGAAAATGTTGGCAATTTAAAAATATTAATTTTCTCTGCTACAGGTTGTTTACTTGGCAGCTGGTACCCCACTTTCAAGCAAGATTGCTTATGGCTCTTAATAAATGTTTGGTAATTTGGTTAAAAACCAGTATTTCTAAACCTGCCTTTGGCCTTAATATAGCAGTGTTTGAAAACTGATTCCTCAAATAATGCGAGATTGCGGATGAAGATGTCATCTCTTAGCAGCCTGCTAATTCTGAAGAATAGCCGCGCTTTGAGCTTCTGGACTTCTGTTGAGAGTCAGGATGTAAATACGGGTATTTGTATACTTCAAAGAAAATATCTTACTAAATTTCCATGCACTTTGAAAGTATTTTTTCCAATTATTAATAGATTTTTGCTTTGTTTTGAGATAGTTATAGATGCACATGCAGTTGTAAGTAATAATACAGAGAAACAGGCATTAAAATATATGTTTTGCAAATAGCAAAGCAGAAATAGAGACTGCAGCCATGAAATTAAAAGACGCCTACTCCTTGGAAGAAAAGTTATGACCAACCTAGATAGTATATTCAAAAGCAGAGACATTACTTTGCCGACTAAGGTCTATCTAGTCAAGGCTATGGTTTTTCCTGTGGTCATGTATGGATGTGAGAGTTGGACTGTGAAGAAGGCTGAGCACCGAAGAATTGATGCTTTTGAACTGTGGTGTTGGAGAAGACTCTTGAGAGTCCCTTGGACGGCAAGGAGATCCAACCAGTCCATTCTGAAGGAGATCAGCCCTGGGGTTTCTTTGGAAGGAATGATGCTAAAGCTGAAACTCCAGTACTTTGGCCACCTCATGTGAAGAGTTGACTCATTGGAAAAGACTCTGAGGCTGGGAGGGATTGGGCAGGAGGGGAAGGGGACGACCGAGGATGAGATGGCTGGATGGAATCACAGACTCAATGGACGTGAGTCTGAGTGAACTCCGGGAGATGGTAATGGACAGGGAGGCCTGGCGTGCTGCGATTCATGGGGTCACAAAGGGTTGGACACGACTGAGTGACTGAACTGAACTGAACTGAAATAGAGACACAGATGTAGAGAACGCAAATATGGACACCAAAGGAAAAGGAGAGGTGGAATGATTTGGGAAATCATTATTGATGAATATAAACACAGTACTATGAATAAAATAGATAACTAATGAGACCCTACTGTATAGCACAGGGAACTCTACTCAACGCTCTGTGGTGACCTAAATAGGAAGGAAATCCAAAAAGGAGGGGATGTATGCGTACATATAGCTGTTTCACTTTGCTGTACAGCAGAACTAACACAACATTATAAAGCAACTATACTCCAATAAAAATTTAAAAGGGGTGTGTGTGTGTTCATTTCCTTCATCTCACAATGCTTACAGACTTCCTTCTACTTGCTCTGTCTGATGATGAAGGAATCCTGCAGGAGGGTGAGGCATATGGTGGCCTGAACTCTGAGTTGATCTGTACCAACCTACCACACACAGATGTAAAAGACTGTGCATTTTTATCCTCTGTTAATGTTACAAGGGAAGAATTTAGCTACATATGTCAGAAGTCCAGGCAATAATGAAATGTACCTCAAGATTGCACCTTGCAAATGACCATGAAACAAGCCACAGAGAAATCAGAAGAGAATGAAATAGCATATTTATTTATACAATAGAAGATAAATGTGATATTTAAAGCAATAGAAGATATCATCAGACACAAGGTTAGTCAAATCAATTATAAAATAATTTCAACTTTTGGTAGACAAAAAAACACTAAATGAAATGAAAAATTAGAAAATTATTTAAATTATTACAAATCAGGCTTAAGGTCCAAAATAGATACAGTTATGCAAATTTAGCACGGTGAAGACCTGTATTCTACTTGAGGATTTATCAAAAGATATGAAGATATTGTTTACATATAAAGAAGGACAGGTAACATCTTTCATTCATATCACCTTTACCATTTATAATGTTGCCACATCATTGTAGGGAATAGATTTTCTCTAACAAAAATGTCTTGTTTTTGTTTCTTACAGATAATAAACTAACATGAAAAGATGTTCAATGTGAGTAATAATTAAATACGAGTTTGAATAGCTAAGGAATGCCAACATGAAATTAATAAAAATAAATAAGATCAAGAAAACCAGTTAAATTAGGTTCTGCATGGAAAATCCACACTGTTGTTGGCCACTCTGTAATTTGTTCCTATTTTTCTCAAGTGCAATCTGGAGATTTATAATAAAAACTATGGAGCATTCATATCCTTTGACAATCCAGATGGAAAAAAGCCATTTATATGAAGATATTTATGGCGCATGTTCATAATAGGGGAAAATAGAAAGTGACCTAAATGCTCAGTGAGTGGGAATAACTAAGAGACGTATGGTGAATCAGAATTCCCTGTGACCATGAAAACCGAGAAGTATGTGAGCTGTGAAAATGTGCACACATCACAAAGCTAAGTGCAAGCAAAGCAGAAGGCAGAATAGACTAGCCACTCTTACGGCTTCACATAAATGGTGTTTGTGCTCTGATGAGTTTGGGAAAAAAATGTAGGTAGATGTAAATAGCTAGGCATGTTCAATTCCTCCTTATTTTCCCTATAAAAGTATTTATTTAAATATTTGTCAAAGATTTACTATTTGACAAAGCAATGAGATGGTAGTTAAAACTTCATTAGATGTGTAATCCATGCAGACAATTGTTTTCTAATGTGTAGCGTATTTCTAAGTTTCCTTTGGAGGACTGACCTCACTATTTCTGTACTATTACTCCTACTGGAGTTGGGTGATCACCTGAGCCTTCTGCCTGCAGAAAGCCATCACAAGGTTGCTGTGGGTGGCCTGGAGGAGGTGGAGTCCCTTTTCCCTCCTCATTCCAGATACCATCTTCTTACTTGTCCCTGAAGTTAATACGTCCTCTGAGTTTTGGCCAGTGGACCACCAGGGAAGTCTCTCAGTTCTTCTTCCCTCCCATGTTCCTCTTCATCCTGGCAACCACTAATCTGCTCTCTGTCTTTATAAACTTTGCCTTTTCTCTATATTTCTGTAAATTAAATCATAGATTAGAAAAAAGTACATCCTCTGAATCTTGAGGAGGAATTAAGTAATGCTCTGCCCCAGGGATCGAAACATAAAGAGCAGCATTGGGTAGGTGAGGTCTGACCCTTTGTCCATGGTCTAGCAATCTTTTTGCCTTTGTCTAGCAATCTTGCCTAGTGGTAAAGAAGTCACCTGCAAGACAGGAGCCCCAGGAGATGTGGGTTTGATCCCAGGGTCGGGAAGATCCTTTGAAGTAGGAAAAGGCAACCTACTCCAGTATTCTTGCCTGGAGAATCCATGGACAGAGGAGCCTGGAGGGCTACAGTCCATGGGGTCGCAAAGAGTTGGACATGACTGAGCGACTAACACTTTCACTTTTCATTGATTGGATGACACATTCTTACAGAGACATAGGAGGAAGAGAACATCACAGATCATTATCCCAGTCCTCAGCCTTCAATTAGAGCTGGCTGAAATAGGGGATCTATAGTACAGTGCATGTTAGGGGTACACAAACCTCACAATGTAAGCTTGGCAGACTAAGAGGAAAGGCTTAAAGACACTGACATGGGAGTCCCTGGACAAACAGCTCAGTCAGGTCACCTGGCTGTGAAGATGATGGTTCATGAACTCTACCATATACTAGGGACTTCTGGTCACTTTTTGTTTTTTAAAGTCTTTATTGAATTTGTTACAATATGGTTTCTGTTTTATGTTCTGGATTTTTGGCTGAGAGGCATGTGGGATCTTAGCTTCCCGACTAGAGATTGAACCCACACATCCTACACTGGAAGGTGAAGTCTTAAACAATGGACTTCCAGAAAAGTCTCTAGTCACCTTTTAAAGGTCATATTCTTAGGAGCAGATAAGATAGCCATGAAGAAGAAATAGGATACTGTGAAGAAATCTTACGTGTAAGAGAGAGACAAAAACAAATAGTTATAAGCATTTTCAAGTAAATAGTCTGCCATAGGAAAAAGTGGAGAACAACTATCATTAATATTCTCAGAGAGCTTAATGAAGATATTTCACAAGAAAAGTAAGAAAAATTACTATTGGACCAAGAACTATCAGAAATTGAAAATATGAAAGGGTAAAATGATAAACTCAATAGAAGATCTAAAAAAATTGTATGACATCTCTCAAAAGGCAGAAGAAAAAGTCTAGCGATAGAAAATAGGAGGGACACAATTAAAATAAATTAATTAAAAAAAAGAAAATAGGAGGGATAATGTGAGAAAATTAGAGGACCATGATGTTCACCAACATCCAAATAATGGAAGTCCCTGAAAGAGAGAATAGAGATAGCAAAAAAGATACATCATCAAAGAAGCAGCTCAAAAGGATAAAATTAAAAATGTGAGTATTCAGATTGACAGGTGTCCCTGAGTGTCAAACACAATGAGAGAAAATCAACTGACTCTAAGATATATCAAAAAATTGCAGAATACTGGGGCTGAAGTAGATTTTGAAAACCTTTCAGAAAGAAAAGTCAGGCTATATAGTGATGATCAGGAATCAAGTAGTTTGGACTTCTAATCACTGGGAACTTGCCTAGGGTGATAAAATAACACCATCAAAATATCAGATGGAGTGACTCTGGTGCTCAGCAGTATTAGTCAGAATTCTCCAGAGAAACAGAACCAACAGGTCACATATACCCTATTGGTTATAGGTTTCTCGCCGGTGTTCGTTGGAGAGCGCTTTCAGCTCCTTGTCGTGTGGTCCTCACAGGGGTGCTCCCAGCACGGCAGCTGGCTTCTTAGAGTCAGCAAAGGAGGGTGTCTCCACATACAGCAGACACAGAAACCATGTGTAGTGTGATCATGTACTAGAATCATGGACAGGCTGTCACCTGTGCCACGTCTGATGGTTGGAAGCAAGTCACAGGCTCTGCCCACACTGTGGGCAGAGGAGGGGACTAGCAGGGCCATGAGTACCCAGAGGTAGAGGTAGATCCATCACTGAGGGCCAGCTCAGAGTCTGTTCCCTGCAGGGTCTGGCTCCCGGGTCTTGAACATCCAACTAGGGGTGCGGGGCCCCCACTCCTGCATTAATCTCTGATTCCCCCACTACCTCTCTGTCTCCTTCTGGCCTGTGGAGCCTTGGGTGGGGGAACTGACCCAACTCAAGCATGTCTTCTAAATTCTACTTTTGCAGCATGCTGCCTTTGTGTGCCCAGAAGCCTGGATTTTGATATCTCAAGCAGTTTGCAGTCAGAAATTCCAAAATTCTATTTTAAACTAAAAAGCCAAATTCTAATATACATTAGGTGCAGCCAGATACTGCTTGATTTCACTTATATGCGATACCTAAAGTAGTTGAATTCATAGAGTCAAAAGTACATTGGCAGGTGCCTGGGGCTGGGGATGGGGGGTGGTGGAGTGAGGAGTTAGTGTTTCATGGGGACAGAGTTTCAGTTTAGGAAGGTGAAAAATTCAGGAGATAGGTGATGGTGAGTTTTGCACAACAATGTGAGTGTGCTTAGAGCCACTGAACTGTCCAGTTACTACCACTACTACTACTGAGTCGCTTCAGTCGTGTCCGACTCTGTGCGACCCCATAGATGGCAGCCCACCAGGCTTTCCCGTCCATGGGATTTTCCAGGCAAGAGTACTGGAGTGGGGTGCCATTTCCTTCTCCAATGCATGAAAGTGAAAAGTGAAAGTGAAGTCGCTCAGTCATGTCCAACTCTTAGTGACCTGATGGACTGCAGCCTACCAGATCATAGGGCTAATCCTTATGCTGTGAGGATTAATTGGAATAAACCTGGCCAAAACTTCTTTGTAAACTATAAAGCACCATATATGTGTGCATTCTCATTATAGTCACACAAGTGCACAAGAGGCTCCTCTGATTGTAGGCAACGCTCAATTGTGATATGGTTTCTTTGTTGTTCTGGAGATAGAATTGCAGCCTTTGATTAGATGTGTAAGAGCAGATGCTGACTGCAAGCTTGTAGCTGTGTCTTGGGAAAGGCCTTCTTTGTCTTGAGGTTTTACCAAATCAGTGTCCAATAACCAGAGCATAGTATTAAGTGTGTGGATGTTCCTGGTAAATGCCAGATGTGGAATGAATCAACAGTCAGATTCCTAAGCTGGAAGTGTGATTCTAAAATGCCACTTGAGGGACTTCCCTGGTGGTCCAGTGGTTAAGACTTCATCTTTCAATGCAGAGGGTGTGGGTTTGATCCTTGGTTGGGGAGCTAAGATCTCACATGCCTTGTGGCCAAAAAGCCAAAACATAAAGCAGAAGCAATATTGTAACAAATTTAATAAAGACTTTAAAATGATTCCTATCAAAAAATCTTTAAAAAACAACCAAACAAACAAATGCAACACACACAAAAAAACAAAACCAAAAACCAAAATGCCATTCAGAAAGAGTTTATTCATTCCTTGCACAGCGTTCTTTCCATCACAGTGGCGTTATGACTCATTGTGTTCCGAGGTTACTATGGTCCCAGGCTGTGTGACGGCAGAGTTATGTTATGCAAAGACTTGCAGAAGCGCTTTCTCCTTTTTGGACTTGCTCAAACAATATTAATTTTAATAAGTATTTATGGAGGCTGGCTGCCATCGGATGGTATGGACGACACAAACAGGCCATAAAATTCCTTTAACTTTCTCGTGAAAATCTCATCTTCTGCTGCCTCATAGCTCATCTTTTACTAGAAGAAAGAAATTGATACATCAAACTGCAGACCCAGCTGGAGATCCATAAAATGAGAAAAGCAACCTGTTACCTGGGTATGAAATGAGGGCCCTCCTGATGGCAGAAAGAACTTCACGGGACTGTCTCATTCTGTCCACAGATGTTTCGCATTTGTCTTTCTGCAGTTGATCTGAAGATCTCTACTCTATCTGGGGCTTTCCACAACATTTCTCTTTAAAGGGACCTCCTTGCTGCTCCAGTGGTTAAGAATCTGCCTGCCAGTGCAGGGGACACAGGTTCATCCCTGGTCTGGGAATATCCTGCATGCCACGGAGCAACTAGCCTCATGCATCACAACTACCAAGCCTGTGTACTGCAGCTGCTGATGTCCAAGTGCCTAGAGCCCATGCTCTGCAGCAAGAGAAGCCACAGCAATAAGAAGGCCACACACCACAATGAAGAGTAGCCCCTGCTTCCCACAACTAGAGAAAGCCTGAGTGCAGCAATGAAGACCCAGAGCAGTCAAAAGTAAATAAAGAAAGATAAGAAAAAAATAAAGCCAGTTGAATCGAACATGCAGTATATAGGCAAACCACATTATTTATCTAACATTCTTATCAGGGTGATGGTGGGTATACCTCTGGTTTCACACTGACTTGGAGAAAAAAGAGGGTGAGTTAATCATCCTAATGGTGGTGTTTTGGGCAGAGAACTCAGAAGTTGGCAAAGGAAAGCATTAATCAATAGGGGTCAGAGCCGGAAGCCTAGCTTAGCCTCCTCTGCAGAAAAGAGACACAGGGATAGGGAACCAGTCCGTATCTTGGAGGCAGTTCCCGCCTGCAGGATACAGCAAGCAGGGTTAGGCCCTGCTCCAGGGTGGAGAGTGTTCGCTCCTTGTGTTATTTCTTTAGGCCCAGTGGTGCTAACTCTGGAGGGGTGAAGGCAGATGGATGTTACTAACAGTTCTGTGTCTTATGTGCTGAGCCCAGTGTTAAGGCCTTTATGGATAGGGCCTTATTTAATCACAATAAAAAGTCTATGAAGCAAGTACAATGACCATGACTTTTTATACTCACAATAGCCTCAAAGACTCAGATGAGAAGAAATGAAATTTTTAAAATTTCTCTAACATTGAATTTAGAAGCAAATCTTACTGATAGAAGATCTGTAACCTAGCAATAGTTCAAGCCTTTCAACACAAAATATTAATTTATTTGTCCCTTCTGGTTGAAAAGATATCCATTTCAAGGTCTGTGGCCCCACCTCCCCCAACTCCGCTCACATTTCATATGTCCTGTTTAAGGGAGACTTCGGGACCCAGTGGCATTTTCTCGGTGGGCTTCAGGTCTGTGTTGCCTCATTGATGAGGTATCTGCTGCAGATGCCCTCCTTGCCTCCTTCCATCTTGGTCTGTGCTTAGGCCAGGAGCAGGGTATCTTCCTCTGTTTCCTTGGCCCCGTTTCTACACTTCTGCCATTGCTTGTCACCCTGAGCTCAGCTGCAAAGAGCTTCCTCTGATCCGTCTGCACCCTCCTCCCCAGCCTCAGCGGTGGGGTCCACTTGCCTTGTGCTGTACTTACATCTAGACTGACTCATGGTGTTCATTCTCAATTAATTTCTGTTTTCCATTCATGCTCATGGACACCCCTAGGGCTCCTGCACCCAGCCCATCACCTCTCACTGTCAGCTCTGCAAGGCTGCTGGCTGACTCTCAGAGCTCTCAGAGGGGCAGAGTACAGCCCTGTCCACTTCAGATGCCCTCTGCCCAGCCTGAGCCTGCCCCGGGATGAGAGGCAGGGATCTGGGTTCTCACGAGGTGTCTCCTTTCTCTTTCTCTCAAAACTTTCTTCCTTCTCTTGCATCTCGGAGCTCTTCCATTTGCTTTGGAGTACAAGACAAGTGTACTTTCTCTGTGGGCATCCTCATTTAAAAATCTTCATGTTTCTCATCCAAAAAGTGACCTCTTGATCTCAAAAGATAAAGCGTGCAGCCATTTGTTCCCAGCGGTGATTGTTGCTAGCTCGATGGGTGTCCTTCCTTCCCTTTAATTACAGAGTATGAGTAGGGCGGTGACAATACACTAGCATAACTAATGCTTTGAAACACAATTTCACTGTGTTAGTGAAGGGCTTCCCAGGTGGTGCTAGCAGTAAAGAACCCGCCTGCCAATGTAGGAGACATAAGAGACACAGGTTCGATCCCTGGGTCCAGAAGATCCCCTGGAGTAGGAAATGGAAACCTACGCCAGTATTCTTGCCTGGAGAATCCCATGGACAGAGGAGCCTGGTAGGCCATAGTCCATAGGGTTGCAAAGAGTTGGACATGACTGAAGCGACTTAGCATGCATACTAATGTTATCTCCATTTCATAACGAGGACATTGTCTCAAAGAGGTTGAGTATCTGACCAAGTTGGTACAAACCCCAGAGTTGTCTTAAAAAAGATGTTCCCCCTACCCACCTCTTGCACAATGATGCTACTTTCCAGAGGAAGCCCACGCTCCTTGCCAGTTGCTGAGTGGGTACAAAGAAAACCCTTTCAAAGCAGGAATTGTTGGTCTTAAGGTACAACAGAAGCCAGAGTCCTCATGGGAAGACTGGCTGTGCTCGGTGGGGTTGTAAGAACCATGCTAAGGACACAGACAGATGTTAGCAAACAGGCCCCTGTTGCTTCGGCTAAAGCAGGAAAAAGGAAGAGAGGGTGAGTAAACTCCCACGTATGAAGACTGTTCTCTGTGTTCAAGAGGTCAGAGAAACCAGTGAAAACCTCCAAGGAAGAAACAAAGGAGGAAAAGATAAGGGGATGCACTTGAGTTCTGAGAGCTGGTTCACCAGCTGGTAGGAACACAGGATCCAGGACACACAGGAGGTATGTGAACTCCCAGTTCCCCAGAAAGAAACATTGACTGCCAAAAATGTAATAGAGTACTCTCAGCTCAACGATTTCTTTTCCCTGCTCAAATCTCACTGAAAAGGCAGAGGAATAAAAAAAGGAATAAACCCACAAGAACAAAGAATACAACAGAGAATGAATCTCCAGACACTGATATTTGGAAATCCCGACACAAACGGCTGGGTTACCTCGTGATCTCCTGTTGCAAAGTCTAGAAGCCAACGAGCTCTGCCAAAGCACACAGAGCCTCTGGCCAGCCTTTCAGAACTTTACTTTTAGATGGGCAACCATCGACCATCAGACATTTGTAACAGGCTTACATGAGATCAAAAAGGCAAACAGGAAAAGGTAACTGAAGAAACCCAAATGAGAAAGAAAGAAAAATCTTTAAAAAAGCTCCCTATAATTGAATATCTTCAGAGTGATGAGGTAATATAATATTAGGTATCCTTAGAGAGAAGAGGTGAGGTAATGTGGAAGAGTTCATGGGAATTTAAAATGTGATAAAAGTGATATATTTACTAACTGAGTTGGAAGATAAATTGAATAAGATAGTGTGGAAGGTAATCCCTCAGAAATAGAATAACAAAATAAAAGAGATGGAAACTAGAAAAGAAAAAATAAAGCTGGAGAATCAGGTCAAGATGTCAATATTTGATGAAAAAGAGCCCTAGAGAAAGAATGAGGGAAGTGGGTGAGAGGAAACTATCCAAGAAATAATGCAAGAGAAATTTATAGAAATAATATAATTTCTAAGACAAGAACTTCTGATTTAAACTTTCAGCAAAATGAATGACCAGAGTTTGACTACAAGGTACATCTTCATGTAATTTCAGAACACCTGGGATACAGAGACAAGTCTAAAATCTTCTAAGGAGAAAAAGCAGTCTATGCATCACATATCAGGAATTGGAATGGTATGGGATTTATCATGGAAACTCTGGAAGATGGAAGACAATGAGTCATGCTTTCAAAATTCTAGGAAAGATATATTTCAGTCTAGAATTCCATATTCTGCCAAACCATCAATCAAGATTGAAGGCAAAATATTTGCAGATGTGCAAGTTTTTACAAATGCATCTCCTTTGTTCAGATATTCAGAAAGCTACTGGGTGTGTGTTCCACAGAATGAAACAGCAAACCAAAAAAGAGGAGAACGTCAGCTTAATGTGGGGAGAGCCAACACAGGACAGCAGCAAAGGGAATCCTCAGGATGATGGGAGGATAATTTCCAGCATTGCAGCTAGTCTAGGTCCAGAGAGCACCGGTTGAGATTTGAGAAGGATGGAAATCTCCAGAAGGAACGGCCTCAAGAAATTCCCTGGGGGACTTCCCTGGTCCAGTGATTAGGAATCTGCTTTCCCATACAGAGAACACAGGTTTAATCCCTGGTTGGGGAACTAGAACCCACGCAATGTGGGACAACTAAACCGACACTCCTGCAACTACTGAGCCCACATTCTAGAGCCCATGCACACCTGGCGAGAAGCCCATGGACTGCAAGGCAGAGCCTGCGTGTAACTAAGGCCTGACAAATAAGCAAATATTTAAAAAAATCCCCTGGAATGGGTAGCTTATCTGATGGGTTTGATGCCATTGAGATTTTCCATATCTTCCACAAGATGAAGTGACATATATAATACAAAATAAAAAGATCATGAGATAGGTATATTAATATTATTTAGAAATAAGCAATCAATAGTTTAAAAAGCTAAAAATAGTTGCCTCTGGGTAGTAGGAATCAGGGATGGAGCGGGAGTTATCCTGAGGAATAATGTTTTCATTTAAGTCTGTAGTTCTGTTTAAAAGGATGCATATATATTATTTTGAAATTGGTGATATTTGTCATTTTTGACCTATAAAAATGGTAGTTTCCATGGTCCTACTTAATAAAAATTAAATTATAGCATAAGTGTGAAAGAATCATTAAAACAGTGTTATATACATCAAGATGTATTAATTCCATAGTATTATAAAAATAATTTTTCATCAAGATAGAAAAAGGAAAACAAATTATGAGCACTTTGGCATAACTCAGTGGATGAGATAAATTTCCATGGTCCTACTTAATAAAAATTAAATTATAGCATAAGTGTGAAAGAATCATTAAAACAGTGTTATATACATCAAGATGTATTAGTTCCATAGTATTATAAAAATAATTTTTCATCAAGATAGAAAAAGGAAAACAAATTATGAGCACTTTGGCATAACTCAGTGGATGAGATAACACTTCGGTTATATCATCTCTGCCCTTCTAGTGTTCTTCATGTCTGTGTATGAATTATGTTTTCATGACAATGTTACATCTATCTGGTTTCTTTCTTGATAAATGATTATTAGAAGACCATGGCAAAACATTTGTATTTCTTGTTCATCTCTTGGCTTCTCTTGATGCCTATACTAAGTATCTATCTCTTTTTCTGTATCTGTAACTCTCTATTTAATCCCTTTCTCCAAAACCTTCCTGACTTGGTTCAGATTTCCTGGCAGAGACTGGACAGACCTCAGACTGTCTAGGGTCAGGAGAGACACAGTGGCCCATTGTCCAGTGCTGGTTCTGGACCCTGGAGAGAACACAGCACCTCTAGCCTGGGAACTGCTCCCAGGAGCCCTGTATGTGAGACAGGCCTGGGACCTGGGACTCTGCTGCAGTGCTTGCACCTGCACACAGCTCTCCTCAAGCTACAAAATACAAAGAAACTATTTGGGGTTAAAAATAACAACATACATGGGCAGTTCAGTTCAGTTCAGTTCAGTCGCTCAGTCGTGTCCGACTCTTTGCAACCCCATGAATCGCAGTACGCCAGGCCTCCCTGTCCATCACCAACTCCCGGAGTTCACTCAGACTCACGTCCATTGAGTCCGTGATGCCATCCAGCCATCTCATCCTCGGTCGTCCCCTTCTCCTCCTGCCCCCAATCCCTCCCAGCATCAGGGTCTTTTCCAATGAGTCAACTCTTCGCATGAAGTGGCCAAAGTACTGGAGCTTCAGTTTTAGCATCATTCCTTCCAAAGAAATCCCAGGGTTGATCTCCTTCAGAATGGACTGGTTGGATCTCCTTGCAGTCCAAGGGACTCTCAAGAGTCTTCTCCAACACCATAGTTCAAAAGCATCAATTCTTCAGCGCTCAGCCTTCTTCACAGTCCAACTCTCACATCCATACATGACCACAGGAAAAACCATAGCCTTGACTAGACGGACCTTAGTCGGCAAAGTAATGTCTCTGCTTTTGAATATACTATCTAGGTTGGTCATAACTTTTCTTCCAAGGAGTAAGCGCCTTTTAATTTCATGGCTGCAGTCACCATCTGCAGTGATTTTGGAGCCCAAAAAAACAAAGTCTGACACTGTTTCTACTGTTTCCCCATCTATTTCCCATGAAGTGATGGG
>SJXQ01003630.1:5460-85218 GCA_006408695.1 Aepyceros melampus | reverse complement strand
TCAAGGGTGAACGTCAACATTGTAGGAATCAGCGAACTAAAATGGACTGGAATGGGTGAATTTAACTCAGATGACATACATGGGCAGTAAGGGCAAATTCTGAACAAAAGATACAAAGAGACCAGAAAGCCCAGCTGCCAGTTCTGAAGAGCCTAGAGCTGCTGCTGCTGCTAAGTCACTTCAGTCGTGTCTGACTCTGTGTGATCCCATAGACAGCAGCTCACCAGGCTCCACTGTCCCTGGGATTCTCCAGGCAAGAACACTGGAGTGGGTTGCCATTTTCTTCTCCAATGCATGAAAGTGAAAAGTGAAAGTGAAGTCACTGAGTTGTGTCCAACTCTCAATGACCCTATGGACAGCAGCCCACCAGGCTCAGCCCAGCTTTCAGTTCTGAGGAGCCTAGAGCAAAAGCAGGGTGATTGTCTGCCTTCTGCACACAGTCCCACCTTGAGGTGGGCGGATGACCTAGGCCATCCCTCAGGGACCCTCACCCCAGGTAAAGAACCAGTTTGCCCTCCTCAGGGTGTAAGCAAGGGGGGAAACCTGTTACTTGTTTTTGCTCCCTCCTGTGGCAGCAGGGGCCCCAGTAAGGCCTTGCCTGAGTTTCTTGTCTGGTATCTGATCAATTTCTATTGATGAAGGAGGTCAAAAACCCTGATCAGTAACATATGCACCGTAGGATATCCCCTTAGAGCTGAATGGGACAGAGATGATAATTTACCTGATCAGATTCCCTTCTCCAAGAATCTGGATTTGAACTGGAGAGACAGCCAGATATTTTGTTTCTTTGTGGGGTGGCAGGAGCTGTTGGTCTCTCAGGAGGCATGCATTATGCAGTTTGTCCTGTGAGCTGAGGATCAGGAAATGCCAGGCTGCAGACACAGGGCAGTGAAGCACATGCTCAGAGAGAATCAGAAATGAGAGGGGGAATAGAAATCAGGATGACTCCTAGTTCTAGTTCTTTCCTGAGAAAGCCTGTATTCTTCTCAGATTCTGTAAGAGAGCTTAACGGCCTTAAACAAAATCCTCCCCCCTTTCTTTGTTGAAATTAGATTGTGTGTGATTCAGTGATCTGCCACCATAATACTAGTGGTGACATGTTAATTTCGAGAATTCTAATTCAGTGATACACTGGACCACTTATGTTTTTGAGGATGGGGAGAACTGGAATGTGGGTCCTGGGCAGTGGGGAATTGAGGATGGGGACTGGGAGGGGTTCTGTGTGAGTGAAATTTACTGGGCTTCGTGAATAGGATCAGAAACTCCTCGCTTCGCAGGCATACCTCAGAGAGCACCCGATTAGACTAGCTAAATATTATTTTCCTTCAAGTTTTGGTGTTAGTCTTTGAAGTGCAGTGGATAGTTTAAAACCTAAATGAGTCCAGTTGTGGTGAGTAAGGGGAGACACCCTTTCTGATGAAGATGTTCTCCCTGGTCTTCAGGTGTGCAGCGTGGAATTCAGTGTAGAAAGCGCCTGTCGGATTAATTTCTTCTCATGCTTACTGTTTTTCTTCCTTCCTTCCACTCTGTCTGACCTGATATGATGTCATTTGGGCTGTATTAAACATTTTTTTTTGAAAAAAAAGTGAACATTATACATTTCATCCAAAAAATGCTATTTCTGGGTCTACAATTCATCTCTGCCACGGCATTTTCTTGGTTCCTAAAGGACTCTGGTACAGAAGTATCCTTTCCCCCTCCTCCCTTTCACCTTGGATTCAGCACTGAAAAATGTAAAAGACGTTAATAAGGCAGGAGGTGCTTTATGCCACAGGGTATAGATGATACTATTGGAAATGAGGAATCTTCTTCCTGAATGTTGTCAATTTGTTACTTTTCTGAGTCCGCTGGTGGCAGCTCAGCATGGGGCCCCCTTATCTCTCGGCCCAAGCAGCTGGCTTTGGGCACAAGTCTGGACTAGGAGAGATTGCTTCGCAGCCCCAGTGGGGCATTTCACAATTTCCTTTTCCTTGAGAAACTTTAAAAAGCCATCTAGGCCTCACTACCTGTGCACTTAATTTAGAGCAACTGTCACGTGACTTGGTTCAGCAAAGGCAGCAGCAGAGTCCCTGCTGTGGAGAAAGCAAAGCATGTCACCCCACGGGGGGCTGGCGCCTGGGACACAGGGCACAGGGGGTCTCGGAGTCAGCCAGTTTGGCTCAACAAGCACTTATTCAACACCTACTGTGTGTAAGCACTGTGCTAAGTCTGGGGGACACAGGTGAGTAAGGGCTGGTCTATGCCTTCAAAGGGACTTCCGAGGTGGTGCGGTGGTAAAGCATCTGTCTACCGTTGCAGGCAACTCAAGAGATGCAGGTTGAATCCCTGGGTCGGAAGATCTGCTGGAGGAGGAAATGGCAACCCGCTCCAGTATTCTTGCCTAGAGAATCCTACGGACAGAGGAGCCTCGTCTGTCCATGGGGTTGCAAAGAGGTGGGCACAACTGAGTGACTGAGCACAGCACGGACAGCATGTGCCTTCAAAGAACTCACAGTTCAGTGATGGTGATGGAAAAACAAACAAATAATTAATATATAGCAGGTAAAGTGCAGAATGGTAAGGAAATTCAGGGGCAGACAGTGAGAACTGGTAGATGTGGAAGGGTGAGGGGTGGAATGTGGAAGGAGATGTTCTGATCTGATACTCAAAGAATGAACAGGAGCAGTCAGGAGTAAATTGAGGGAAAAGCATTTGAGGCAGAGGGAACAGCATGAACAAAATATGGTAGCATGAAACCGAGAGACCCATTTGGGAGATAAATAGATGGCTAGAGTGTTCAAGAGAAGAGAGGGAATATATAAAACAGGGTTGGAAAGGTAAGCAGGGCCTGGGCAGTTGTGTACCTTGCTGTGGGGGAGGGGACTGACCTTCTCCTGTAGGGGCTGGGGAGCCATCAGAATAAGGGTGTGTTTTGCATGGATGGGGCCCTGAGTCTGAGGAGCAGCCCAGGGGGTGAGGCTCAGGCCCAGAAGCCCTGGGGAGAATCTGGTGGTAGAGTGAAAACTGAAGGGCTGGCAGCAGCATGCTGGACACCTTCAAGTGCGAGAATCTGAGCGGGACCAGGATAGCTGAGATAGCCAGGTGCGTAGACAGGCAAGGAAGAATTGATGGGTGCACTGGCCTTGAAGGCTGGGATCTGAAGTCTGCACTGTGAGGTTAATACTGAGGGTCAGAATAAGTCTGAACAGATCATACTAGGCCTCCTGCACAAGCTGGAGGCTCACCCAGCTGCTGACATAGGACGGTTCAGGAGTTGTGATCCCCACTTCTTCTCCACCCCAACCCTGCTGAGTTAGCCTTAGGTGATCACAAATTTCCACCCAAGAGTCTGTTTCAGTGCTGGAGGTGACAGATCAGAACCAGACCTACTCATCAGGCTGCTGATGGGGTACCTGTCAATGGCTGTGGTGGCTTGGGCCAGGTGGGGGCCCCGGGGGTAGAGAGAAATGGGCTGATTGAGACATATTTTGTAGGTTGACACAGAAGACTTGGTTATAGGTTGGATTTAGGGTGAGGAAGAAGGCATTTCAGGACTGACTCCCAGATTTCTGGCTTTTAGCTACTAGAGGTTGGTGGCAACAACTGTTTATGTGGTGTGTTCAGGTGCTAGGGCTGCTGTGACCAAATACCACAGACTGGATGGCTTATACAACAGAAATTTATTTTCTCACAGGTCTAGAGTCTGCATGTCCAAGATCAAGGTATCCGCCTAGTTGGTTTCTACTGAGGGATTAATTTGTTCTAAGCCTTTCTTTGCTTTATATTGATAGATGGTGGTATTATTCCTATATCTTCATGTTGTTTTTCCTACGTATGTGTTGGTTTCTAAATGATACCAGTCATTGGATTAGTGCCCACTCCAATAACCTCACTTTAACTTAGTTATCTCTTTAAAGACCCCTTACTTCCAAATATAGTCATTTGTGGAAGTACAAGGAGTTAGGATTTTGTGTGTGGGGGGCATAGTTCAGGGGCTTAGAATTTTCAGGGGGGCATAGTTCAGTCCATAACAATGGGGAGGAACAGTTTTCTGAAGAATTTAAATAATTTACTGTTCAATGTATTAATTTTGAGAAGTCTATCATAAATACAAGTGAAAATATCAGGAAAGCAGTTGTATATATAGGATCTGGGGCTCTGAGGTGAGTTCTGAGCTGAAGATACAAATTTAGGAATTATTGGCAAATATAAATTTTATTGAAAGCAATGGGAAGTGGCTCTGTGTGTAGGGAGCAAGGGCACTTGTCTGTTCTGTGACATACAAGGAACAAAGAGTCCAGGTTGAGTCCCATGGATTCATAGAAGTTCTTCCCCCCGTAAGGCTATGGCTAATGACTTCAGGCCTGCCACAGGTCAGTTCTCAAGCCCAAGTTCAATTTAGAAAGTGAAAAGTGAAAGTGAAACACTCTCAGTCGTGTCCGACTCTTGCGATCTCAGGGACCATACAGTCCATAGAATTCTCCAGGCCAGAATACTGGAGTGGGTAGCCATTTCCTTCTCGAGGGGATCTTCCCAACCCAGGGATCAAACCCAGGTCTCCCACATTGCAGGCGGATTCTTTACTAGCCAAGCCATCAGGCCAAGTTCAATGTAGCAACGAGCTTGAAAGAAATGTGGAGTACTTTGGAGTACCTGGGACTTTGCCATTGCAAATAGAGACTAATTTTAAAAAAGAATCCTAATTACAGCATCACTATAAACATGACACATGTTTATTTTTCAAAACATTTATTTGTTTATTTATGTTGGCTGCACCGGGTCTTAGTTGCGGTACGCAGGATCTTTAGTTGTGGCATGTGGGATCTAGTTCCCTGACCAGGGACAGAACCCGCCTCCCGCGCTCCACAGGGAAGTCCCATCCTCCTCATTTATAAAATGGAGGTGACAGGTAAAACTACCATTAAAAGCTATGATGAAGGAACGAGAAAACATCACGTCATCTTTTGTCGTCATTGTGCTTCGTCTTCTTCTAGTCTCAGTCCTTTATTGCAGGATCGGCTATGGCAATGGTTTCATGTGGGCTTAACTTCCTTCCTCTGATAGCGCCTTGGCTCCTGCATGAGTGTCTCTTGCACTTACCCTGGGGCTTCTGTGACACCACAGCAGGGGATATCAGTGCTGGACACTCAGCCATGCACAGCCTTGAAGCGTGACAACCCTCAACTGATGGGGATGGAAACCAGTGGATAAATACTTCATGTTGATCTTTGGAGGGCACAATTCTAAGACACCTTTTGTGTATTTCCTCAAGAGAACCTGGCCAGATGGATCATCAGCTGCCCATGGTGATGCTCAATTTGACTGCTGCTGCTAAGTCACTTCAGTCGTGTCTGACTCTGTGCAACCCCATAGACGGCAGCCCACCAGGCTCCCCCGTCCCTGGGATTCTCCAGGCAAGAACACTGGAGTGGGTTGCCTTTCCTTCTCCAACGCATGAAAGTGAAAAGTGAAAGTGAAGTTGCTCAGTCGTGTCCGACTCTTAGCAACCCCATGGACTGCAGCCCACCAGGCTCCTCCACCCATGGGATTTTCCAGGCAAGAGTACTGGAGTGGGGTGCCATTGCCTTCTCTGGATGATCAGTTTGACAGCATCCTTATATTATCAATTTCTCCTTGCCTGCTTCACTGTCCTTGGTTGCTAGAAATCACTTCCCAAATAAACCATCTGCTCATCACTCTTTTCTCTGGGAATTTAGGCTAAGATACACCTCTAAACACGCAACCCTGGCATAGTCATTCTCAATGCAAATCCATTCCAGAATATCTCTGTGTATATAAGACTGTCAGAAAGTAGAAACAAGTTTATAGAAATAAGATAATGGTTTCCAGCTTTACTGAGGTATAGTTGACATATAACATTGTGTAAGTTTAAGATGTATAACATGATGATTTCATGAACTTGTGCACTGTAAAGTGATGACTATAGTGGGGTTAGTTAACACCTCCATCTCTTCACATAATTACCATTTGTTTTTTGTGGTGAGAATATTTCAAATCTACTCTGTTAGCAGATTTCAAGTATATAATACGGTACTCTCAACTATGGTCATCATGCTGCACACTAGACCCTCAGAACATATTTATCTTATAACTGGAAATCTGTGCCCTTTGACCTGTCTCACTATTTTCCCCACCTGCCGCCCCTGCTAACCACCACTCTGTTCTGTTTCTGTGAGTTGGCTTTTTCAGATTCTACATATAAGTGATGTCATGTGGTATTTGTCCTTGTCTCTCTGACTTATTTCACTTAGCGTAATGTCCTCAAAGTCCATCCACATTGTAATAAACGGCAGGATAGCCTTCTTTCTCATGGTCAAATAATCTTCATGTATTACAAATGTATTAATATATTTGTTGTTGTTGTTCAGTTGCTCAGTCGTGTTCGACTCTTTGTCATTCCATGGACTGCAGCACGCCAGGCTTCCCTGTCCTTCACCATTCCTGGAGCTTGCTCACACTCATGTCCATCAAGTTGGTGATGCCATCCAACCATCTCGTCCTCTGTTGTTCCCCTTGCCTCCTGCCTTTTTTTCTTTCCTTGCATCCGGGTCTTTTCTAATGAGTCAGATCTTTGCATCAGATGGCCAAACTACTGGAGCTTCAGCTTCAGCATCAGTCTTTCCATTGAATATTCAAGACTGCTTTACTTTAGGATTGACTGGTTCGATCCTCTTGCAGTCCTTGGGACTCTCAAGAGTCTTCTCCAACATCACAGTTCAAAAACATCAGTTTTTTTGGTGCTCAGCTTTCTTTATGGTCCAACTCTCAAATCCATACATGACTACTGGAAAAAACCATACCTTTGACTAGACAGATCTTTGTTGGCAAAGTAATGTCTCTGCTTTTTAATATGCTGTTTAGGGTTGTCATAGCTTTTCTTCTAAGGAGCAAGTGTCTTAATTTCATAGCTGCAGTCACCACCTGTAGTGATTTGGGAGCCAAGGAAAATAGTCTGTCACTGTTTCCATTGTTTCCCATCTATTTGCCATGAAGTGAATGGGACTGGATGCCATGATCTTAGTTTTTTGAATATTGAGTTTTAAGCCAGTTTTTTCACTTTAATCAAGAGGCTTTTTAGTTCCTCTTCACTTTCTACCATAAGGGTGGTATCATTTGCATATCTGAGGTTATTGATATTTCTCCCGGTAGTCTTGATTCCAGCTCGTGCTTCATTTAGCCTGGCATTTCGCATGATGTATTCTGCATACAAATTAAATAAGCAGGGCAACAATATACAGCCTTGACGTACTCCTTTCCCAATTTTGAACCAGTCTGTTGTTCCATGTCTGATTCTAACTGTTGCCTCTTGACCTGTTATTGGTAGTTCACCTTGAGAGCTGACTGCTGGGTGGGGTTATATGTGGGTGAGGTGCATGGAACATTGCCTATGGACCAGTTAGGGAGATCTGTGGGCCAGGTGTCCCTAGCAGGTGTGGGTGGGCTGGATGGAGTTCTTGATCTGCAATTGGTTTGCATCCTTTTAATGTTTTCCAAGATTCTTATTTTCCAAGATTCTTATATGCTGCTCTTCCACTCTCTTCCTGCCTTCCAGGCACATAGTTCTTGAATCAGTGACTCTGGATGGAGTAAGAGAGAAATGGGCCTTCTTGGCAGCATCCTGCATGTAGGGAAGTCAGATGTCCACCCACTCTCTTTCCCCTGTGGGAAAAATCACAGGTCACGAAGAGAAGTGTCTCTTGACCCTGAGCTGTGCTGCTTTGAGAAGGGGTGATGCAGGTAAAATCAAATTGTTCCTCTTATCCCTCCCTCCAATGCATTCAGATTTGCATTTTTTCCTTCAGTGACATGTTGGGACTTCTCCACTGGAAACGAACTTCCAAAAAAGCTCTTTGTCCATGGGCAATTGTCTAGGACAGCATTTTCCAGGGACTCCCAGACCATGGCTGAAAGGGGCTGGAGAAGGTTCATGGGCCACCATTGCAGGGACAGAGCTGGGACAGAGGGCTCTGCCTATTGGCTGCCACACGGGGGCCATGACCCTCAGGGTCGCTTGGTGAATAGTGCTGGACCCCACAGACACTTTGTCTGTGGATGGATGCCAAACTGTCACTGAAGCATGTGTAGGGATGAACGAGGAATGTCTTGGTCATGCTGGTGACATCACTCCAAAAATGAGATAATTTTATACATCTTCAAATAGTATATTTTTTAGGACATCAAAGAAGATCCCTAAGAGAATCTATGTCTAGGACTAGGGTGAGATGACTGAGACTCCTATGGTACAAAATTTAAGGGGATCTTCACTCCTTAAAGGAAATGGCAATCCACTCCAGCACTCTTGCCTGGAAAATCCCATGGATGGAGGAGCCTGATAGGCTACAGTCCATGGGGTCGCAAAGAGTCGGCCAAGACTGAGCACTTTCACTTTCACTTTCATTTCACGCTTAGGGTCATGTACCTGCAAGGTCAGCCTCTTGCCTTACCCTAGTCCCAGGCCTAGGAAAATCAGTAGGGTCTCTTGAGACTAAAGTCTGAAAGCTTGTCTAGGGACAAGGCATAATGCCTGCCGAATAGGGAAAGCCTTTTCAGTTCAGTTGGTTCAGTTCAGTCTCTCAGTCATGTCCGACTCTTTGCGACCCCATGAATTGCAGCACGCCAGGCCTCCCTGTCCATCACCAACTCCTGGAGCTCACTCAGACTCACATCCATCGAGGCAGTGATGCCATCCAGCCATCTCATCCTCTGTCGTCCTCTTCTCCTCCTGCCCCCAATCCCTCCCAGTATCAGAGTCTTTTCCAATGATGCCAGGAGCCAGCGTGGAGAATCCCACCCATGGCAAAGGTCATGAGGAAGAGGCCTGATGGGCAAAGGCAAGATCAGGCCTCGAGGGGCCCCCTTTCTCGAGCATCTATCCCCAAACCAGGATCTGTCTGTCTTACTATTTTATGCCTTTCACCAACTCTTCTGACATTAACAGGGGGCTATCCCCGACCACCTTTCTCTGGAGAAAATACACTTAGGGCTCTAGCTAATAAGTCTCCTGGACAAGATAAGAGTGTTTCAATTCAACCCCCCTGTTAGCATTCTAGCTTACTTGGCAGGTGCTTGCTGCCAAGTTCTCACACTCCTTATCCACTGTGTTCCTGGGAGTGCATATAGTTAGCGTGTATAAGAAACAAGTAATAGCCTTAGCATTAGCAACATTAGACTTTGAGTTAACAAGTTCTTTCTTTGCTGTAACCTGCTGAATCTTTGCTCCATAAAAACGTAACTCTGTACTTTAAGGGTAACGCAGGCTAGGAATTTAAGAAGAAACACTTTAAGGGAAAATTATTGTTCTGGCTGACCAACCTTTATCAAACAGGGGTCATAAAAAACCAACAGGCCTCCAGGCCAGAAGATAATGTACAAAAAATAAGACTCTTGCAAGAAAGAACCTGGTATTGATAAAAGTTAATACTGATGGAATGTTGAGCTGACTGTGCATTTTTCACCTTGCTGTATGTACAACTCAGGGTATAAAAGCCCTCTCTGAAAATAAAGTAGGGGCCTAGCTCACCGAAGAAGCTTGGTCTCTCCATGTCTTTCTTTCTTTCTCTCCTCTATATTCTTATCTGCAACATTCTTTCTTTATCTCTCTCTCTAAATTATTCAGTGATGCCTTCACACTTCAGATACCCTGGATCCAACCGAGGCAAGACTCCTACACAATGAGTCAACTCTTCGCATGAGGTGGCCAAAGTACTGGAGTTTCACCTTCAGCATCATTCCTTCCAAAGAAATCCCAGGGCTGATCTCCTTCAGAATGGACTGGTTGGATCTCCTTGCAGTCCAAGGGACTCTCAAGAGTCTTCTCCAACACCACAGTTCAAAAGCATCAATTCTTTGGCACTCAGCCTTCTTCTCAGTCCAACTCTCACATCCATACATGACCACAGGAAAAACAATAGCCTTGACTAGACGGACTTAGTCAGCAAAGTAATGTCTCTGCTTTTGAATATGCTGTCTAGCTTGGTCATAACTTTTCTTCCAAGGAGTAAGCGTCTTTTAATTTCATGGCTGCAGTCACCATCTGCAGTGATTTTGGAGCCCAAAAAAATAAAGTCTAACACTGTTTCCACTTGTAAGGCCAGACCCCGGGGCCATGATGGGTCGCCCCTTCTCTCTCCCACTAGCGGGGAAGTCCCTAATGGAAGGAGCCTCCCAGATCCCGGGGACCAATGACAGCACACTTCGCCAGCTAAAGCCGTCCCACCCCAGCCACATAGAAGGACCTGTCAGCCCACAATGCCTCGCCCTGGCATCCTATCCGAACCCCTGTCCATTAGCCACACCTTTTTTGGCGATCTAGCCTGACCATCTCTTGCAATGAATGTATATAAACCACCCCCAACATGGTACGGGTGCGGACTTCCTCGACCTGCCTCGCTCGGGTCCAGGAACTCCGCCCGGTAGTGCTTCGCCACTAAAAAGCCTGTTAGACACTCTTGGTGTCCTGGTCATTTTTTACCTAACACCACTGTTTCCACATCTATTTCTCATGAAGTGATGGGACTGGATGCCATGTCTTTGTTTTCTGAATGTTGAGATTTAAGCCAACTTTTCCACTCTCCACTTTCACTTTCATCAAGAGGCTTTTTAGTTCCTCTTCACTTTCTGCCATAAGGGTGGTATCATCTGCATATCTGAGGTTATTGATATTTCTCCCAGCAATCTTGATTCCAGCTTGTGTTTCTTCCAGTCCAGCGTTTCTCATGATGTACTCTGCATAGAAGTTAAATAAGCAGGGTGACAATATACAGCTTTGATGTACTCGTTTTCCTATTTGGAACCAGTCTTTTCCATGTCCAGTTCTAACTGTTGCTTCCTGACCTGCATACAGATTTCTCAAGAGGCAGGTCAGGTGGTTTGGTATTCCCGCCTCTTTCAGAATTTTCCACAGTTTCTTGTGATCCACACAGTCAAAGGCTTTGGCATAGTCAATAAAGCAGAAATAGATATTTTTTCTGGAACTCCCTTGCTTTTTCCATGATCCTGCAGATGTTGGCAATTTGATCTCTGGTTCCTCTGCCTTTTCTAAAACCAGCTTGAACATCAGGAAGTTCACGGTTCACTTATTGCTGAAGCCTGCTTCTATCACCAGTCACATCCACAGCTGGGTATTGTTTTTGCCTTGGCTCCATCCCTTCATTCTTTCTGGAGTTATTTCTCCACTGATCTCCAGTAGCGTGTTGGGCACCTACTGACCTGGGGAGTTCCTCTTTCAGTATCCTATCATTTTGCCTTTTCATACTGTTCATGGGGTTCTCAAGGCAAGAATACTGAAGTGATTTGCCATTCCCTTCACCAAAGGAAAGCTTTTAAGGGCAGAATATTCCCCTCTTTGTACCACAGCTTTGAATAAGTGAAGATGGCACAGTCTCTTAAGTCTTTTTATTTATTTATTTTTATTTATTATTTTTTTAAATTAATTAATTTTTATTTTTTTAGTTTGTTTTGCTTTACAATACTGTATTCGCCCTGCTACACATCGACATGAATCAGCCACGAGTGCACACGAACTCCCAATCCCAACCCCCACCTCCCTCCTCCCGCCCCACACCCTCTCTCTGGATCATCCCCATGCATCAGTCCGAAGCATCCTGCATCCTACATTAAAACTGGACTGGCGATTCGTTTCACTTATGATATCACACATGTTACACTGCCACTCTGCCAACCCATCCCACCCTCTCCCTCTCCTACAGAGTCCAAAAGGCCGTTCTATACATCTGTGTCTCTTTAGCTATCTTGCGTACAGGTTTATCATTACCATCATTCTAAATTCCATATATATGTGTAAGTATACTGTATTGGTGTTTTTCTTTCTGGCTTACTTCACTCTGTATAATCGGCTCCAGCGTCATCCACCTCATTAGAACTGATTCAAATGTATTCTTTTTAATAGCTGAGTAATACTCCATTNGCTGTCTTGCGTACAGGTTTATCATTACCATCATTCTAAATTCCATATATATGTGTAAGTATACTGTATTGGTGTTTTTCTTTCTGGCTTACTTCACTCTGTATAATCGGCTCCAGCGTCATCCACCTCATTAGAACTGATTCAAATGTATTCTTTTTAATAGCTGAGTAATACTCCATTGTGTATATGTACCACAACTTTCTTATCCATTCATCTGCTGATGGACATCTAGGTTGCTTCCATGTCCTGGCTATTATAAACAGTGCCGCAATGAACATTGGGGTACACGTGTCTCTTTCAATTCTGGTTTCCTTGGTGTGGATGAAATTTGATGTATGGTTGATTTACAATGTTGTATTAATTTCTGTGGTAGAGCAAAGTAGTTCAGTTATACACACACACACACAGAAGAATTGAAAATGAAAGCCGCTCAGTCGTGTCTGACTCTTTGTGACCCCATGGACTGTAGGCTGCCAGGCTCCTCTGTCCATGGAATTCTCCAGTCAAGAACACTGGAGTGGGTAGTTGTTCCCTTCTCCAGGGGATCTTCCTTACCCAGGGATTAAAACAGGGTCTCCTGCATTGCAGGCGGATTCTTTACCAGCTGAGCTGCAGGGAAGCCACCCCCACCCCGTTCAACACATATATACTTTTCAAAAAATTCTTTTCCATTATGGTTTCATCAGATATTGAATATAGTTCTCTGTGCTACATGGCAGAGCTTTGTTGTTTATCCATTCTATATATAATAGTTTGTCCCTGTTAACCCCAAACTCCCAATCCATTCCTCCCTCATTCCCTCCACTTTGGCAACAACAAGCCTGTTCTGTTTTGGTGTGAGTCTGTTTCTCTTTTGTAGATATGTTCATTTGTGTCATATTTTAGATTCCACATATAAGTAATATCATATGGTATTTGTCTTATTCTTTCTGACAGTCCCTAAATCTTAAATAGGAAAGGCTTTGGGATCAGATGGGCTTGGACACCCACGTGAGAATCTATCAGTTGGAGAGTGGTGGGCAAAGCATGCCAATTTGTTGGAAGAGAAATCTGCTTCACTGAAGTCTAGTTATGGACCTTACTCAGAAGGTAGGTGCCCTGGGAATCCTAGGAAAGTGAGAATCACTTCTGTCTTGGGAAACTGGAGGAAAATATAGCAAAGGAGAGGACCACCAAGTGAATTTCAATTTAATGTAATAATCAAGGACTTGTGTATTTAAGACACTGTGCTGAGCTGGTGGGGACATAAGGATGGAGGTGCAGTTAGGGTAACATACACCCTGATGCTCTCCAGACATGAGGTGTGGGGCAGCCTGTGTGAGACAGAGGTGAGGTTGGGGGTCTGTGTGACTTGGGAATGTTGGGCCCGTGGTGGTGGGTGGGGAGAGGCAGGTGGGTAGGTACACCTGCCTGTGTGTGTGGGGAATGGGATTCTGTGACGTGGTGCATTACTGGGTGAAGAGGGCTTAGTAAGTGTTTTTATAGTGAATGCAGATCTTGAAATGTGTGACCTTGGATATTTGTGAAAGGTGGTACAACTCAAACTTTAGTCTGACTGTTATTAATGTGACCAGAGTTGTTCAGAAACTGCGGAGGTTTAAGATAATGACATGGATGTAAGTTTCTGTTTGGTTCCTGTGGGATTGTGCTAGCTGCTTCCAAGTTTGCTTTCCCCATTTCTATATAGGGTAATAACTCCACATTTCTTCCCACCCTGAAATTCTGCAGCAAAGCACAAACAACATAAAATATGATAAAAATATAACTATTACATTAAAGAAACAGAATTACTATGGAGAGAAATTAAAAAGCAGCCTAAAATGTTAAAACATGAAGATGGGTTTCAAAACAATTTCTTACTGTGATATGGCCCGTCATGGTTCTGTTCCAAACACTACAATTCATCATTCATTTCCTTTTGTTGATTAGAATGTGGCTGCAGAAATTCAGGAAGCCTTGGGCTGCAGAATTCATTTCACCCATCCTAAAACACTGATCTAGGACATGCCTGACCTGCTCTGCCCATTCTCTGAGCAAGGACGCTTTTCCTAAGAAGGTTTCACAGCTTATCCAAGGCAGCAGTTTGTCCCTGAGCCCAACCCAGAACCAAGAATTTCTCTCCCATAATATAGTTTTGTTTTCATCTGGCCTCATGGCTTCTGTGGTGTCATGAAGCAAATGTCTATCTTTGATATTGCCTTCTCTAAGGAATTTACCACCTTGATTCCATCTATATGGGAATGGAATAAATAGGGAAACATTTCCCTGCAGGCCTTGTAGTTCACAAGAGGAAATTTCAGAATTATATAGTGTGTACGTGTGCTAAGTCTCTTCAGTCATGCAGAACTCTTTGAGACCCCATGGACTGTAGCCCCCCAGGTTCCTCTGTCCATAGGGATTATCCAGGCAAGGATACTGGAGTGGTTTGCCATTTCCTCTTCCAGGGGATCTTTCCGACCCAGGGATCGAACCCATATCTCTTATGTCTCCTGCATTGGCAGGCGGGTTCTTTACCACTAGTGGCACCTGGGAAGCCCCTCTGAAGATGTCTATGTCCTAAATCCCAGGAATCTGCGGGTATGTTTTTACACAGCAAGAAGGAATTAAGTTGCAGATAGAACTGAACATTGTTAACTAGCTGACTTTAAGACAAATTTTGCTTACTTGGTGGCTCAGTGGTAAAGAATCTTCCTGCAATACAGGAGACACGGGTTTGATCCCTGAGTTGGGAAGATCCCCTGGAGGAGGGCATGGCAACCCAATCCAGTATTCTTGCCTGGAAAAGTCCATGGACAGAGGAGCCTAGCAGGCTACAGTCCATAGTGGGGCAAAAAGTAGGGCATGATTTAGCAACTAAACAACAACAAGCTCTCTGTCACCCCTTCTCCTGATAGGGGCTGGGCCTGGTCTGGCTGGTGGTGTGTTCTGTGCAGGTGGCAGGCCAAAGAGTTCGTCACTTACCTGGAGATAGTTTGGCTGCTGAACTTATGGATGTTTTCAAAACTGGAGGTACAGTGGATGTAGGAGTGGAGAGGTGGACTAAAGAATGGGATCTGAATGGGTCAACAAAAGCGAGGAAGGTGAGAGGTGGATGCTGGAGACAGGGAGCGAGATTGTGGTGGATGAGGATGGGAGATGGATCAAGAGAATAAATGGAGTTGTGGTTGAATACTTGGGAAAGAAGCTGTTATCTGGAGCTGGCTTTTGCTTCATGGCATGGTTCCTGGCAAAGGAATGTGGCAGACGCCTCTCACCCAACATGGGAGTCATCTTCCTGCTTCTTCTCCAGGTTTGAGTGTTCTTGATGAGGCAGGACTACATTTTCTGGAGAGGGAGAAACCCTGAGTTTAGAGACAGTACTCTCAGAATTCAAGTGTTTTCATTTTCTTACAGGTCAGCCTAGTCTGAGCTTTAAGTCTCTGTCCCCGTTGCCACAAATCATCTTATTATTCTTGACTTTGCTGTCACTGAGCTCTGTCAGTCACAAAGTGTCAGCAATAAGCATGTATATGAGCTCACTTAGGAGAAATATTGGCCGGGGCTGCTGATTCCCGCCCCACAGTGCATGCATCTGTGCTCAGTCACTCAGTCATGTCCGACTCTTTGTGACCCCCATGGACTGTAGCCCACCAGGCTCCTCTGTCCACGGGATTCTCCAGGCAAGAATACTGGAGTGGGTGCTATGCCCTTCTCCAGGGGACCTTCTCGACCCAGGGATAGAACCCATGTCCCTTGCATTGCAGGTGGATTCTTTATTGCTGAGCCACCAGGAAAGCTCCCCAGCCCACAATAAGTTGTATCTATTTTTCTTGGATATTAAAAATACTCTTCTTTGGCCCATTCTGTCCACGTGTCTTCATTCCTATGAAGCTAGTATACTTTACCTCTACTTTCTCACGTCCTGCTTTTCTTCACATGAGCTCAATCACCTAGTTTTCACCTGGGACTCTTTTAGTGTTTACCTGAAGGCCTCACTCTATGGCAGCTACTTTGGACCACATCCCTCTTCTTGATTTTCTTCATGGGCTTCTTTTTCTTAAGTCTTTTTTATTTAAAATTTTTATACAATTAAACATTTGTTTATTTTTTCATTGTGTAAATTAAAATATGTTATCAATTGTATGAATTATTTGGCTGCATTGGGTCTTAGCTGTGGGACTTGGGACCTTTGTCCTGCTATGTGGGATCTTTCACTGTGGTATGTTGACTCTGCAGTTGTGGTGCCCAGGCTTAGTTACTCAGCAGCATATGGGATCTTAGTTCTCTGACCAGGGATCAAACCTGTGTCCCCTGCGTTGCAAGGTGGATTCTTAACCACTGGACCACTAGGGAAGTCCCCTCATTTTTTTCTACAATTTTAAAGGTTACTTTCCATTGACAATTATTACAAACTGTTGGCTATATTCCTCATGTTGTACACCCTTTAGCCTGTCTTACACCCATTAATTTCCACCTTCCACTCATCCACCCTTTTATTACCCCTCTTCCTCATCCCCACTGGAACCACTAAGTTTGTTCTCTATATCTGTCAGTCTGCTTCTTTTTTGTTATATTCACTAGTTTGTTGCATTTTTTAGATTCCACATCATATTGTATTTGTCGTTCTTTGTCTGATTTATTTCACTTAGCATAATGTCCTCCAAGTCCATCCATGTGTTTGCAAATGGGAAAATTTTGTTCTGTTTATGGCTGAATAGTATCTATTCTCTACCTATCTATCTACAAACCACATTTTCTTTATCCATTCATCTATTGATGAGAACTTAGGTTGCTTCCACATCTTGGTTATTGTAAATAGTGCTGCTGTGAGCATTGGCATTCTCCTTGGGCTTCTGTGTTATTATTTCTTTGTTATTTCATTGTCTTCTCCCATCTCTCTGGCTATCCCTAGCTCATTGCTTCTGGTTCATTTGCTCCTCAGAGGCTGCTGTTCTACAGAGTTGTGTCCTGTTCCTTCTCTTTCCTATCTCACTGTGTATTTTTTCCTTTCTATAATTATGGAATAATACTCCATAATATATGTAGGTTACTGACTGCCCCCCCCCCCACATCTTTATCTACGGTTCAGATCTTACTCTTGAGATCTCAGATCTATATATTCAACTGCCTCCAGGATTATCCCAGAACTATTTCAAATTTAACATGCCCCGAATTGTACTGATTATTTCCTAAAAAACCTGATATTGTCCACCTATTACCTTTATCAGTAAATGTAACCTTTTATTCAGAAGTTAGGTCCCTGGGTATCATCCTAGACATGCCTCCACCTTCATCCTTCACATGAAACTAATCATCAAGTCCTGTTCTTTCTACCCTGTTGACATCTCTCTTGTTCATTTCCTCCTCATTCCCTAATCTTATAATTAGTCTCCTTGGCTCCAGTCTCACCATACAAAAAGTATTCTTCAAATTCTTGTCAGTGTGATCTTTATGAAATACAAGTTTTACCATTTCACTCTCTGGCTTAAAACTAATCAAAGGCTTCCCACCATCCAGGAATAAAGCCTAGACCTATCAGTCTGCCCTTCCTGTGCCTGCTCACCTCATTGCTTTGTAAAAGGATGAATAAGTGAATGAATCCATCACTGAAGTCACTAATAAACAAGGTGTACCAAACAGCTCAAGACCTGCCCCTGAGGAAGCCCACTCATCATGCTGATAAGCCTATAGGACATCCTGGATCAAAAGTTTCAAAATCAGAGGCAAAGTTTAGTCTCTGTGATCAGGAGGGCAGTATGGGTTTCAGCCCAGCATGACTGTCTACCAGTGAGGGCTGGCCACAGAGCAGTGGATTCCCAGAGGATGTGAGCTTCCCGTATCTGGAAGTGACCAGACAGGAGCTGAATGACCAAAGCAGGAAGATGAGGAGGGATTCCTGTGCTGTGTGGAGCATTGGATCTCTTATCTCCATTCTGTGAGAAGGAGACGAGAAAGAGAAAAAAAAAACTAATATTTGTTGAGCATGGACTATGTATCCTGTGTTGTGATTGATGCTTTATATTATTAGCTCATTTTTCCTAAAAATCACGTTAGTGGGAAAGTGCTATTATTATCTCCATTTTTTGATAAGGGTTCTAAAACTCAGAGAGGTGAGATAACTTTCCCAAGGTCACTTGGAAGGTAAATGACAGAACCAGGCTCATAATCCACTCTGGAGTGGTTCTCAAAGGGCATCCCACTCAGTGGCATCAGCATCACCTGGGATCTTGTTAGAAATGCAAAATTTCAGGCCTCATCCAACATCTACTACATCAGAAACTCTGGGTGTGAGTTTCTAGACATAATATTTTAACAAGCCCCCCTGATGATCTGATACCTGCTAAGTTTGAGAATGACTGCTCTAAAGAATGTTCCATTATATCTAATTATATTCCTTGAAAACATTAGGAAGCAAGTTCATCTCAAATTTCTGGATAACTTTGGGGAAAAAACCTGCTCTCAGTCTACATGGCATACATATTTAGTCCACCACCCTCAAGTGTGGGGCAGGCCATGGGGCTTCATGGTAGGTCCGAGCATCCCACAGCTCCCAGCAGATTACAAGGTAATTCAGAACTACATTTTCCTTGAGAACAGCTTGTAGCTTTTCATGTCATTGTGCATAAGGAACAATATGAATCTGGATTTTAAAAAACCCCAAACATAACCAAAAACAAAATACACCTTACCATATAAAATACAAAGAAGATAGCACAAATCCTCCAAACCACTTTTTAGAGAATGAATTCAATAAAAGCAAGGGAATTTTTTAAAGCCCCGTAGAATGGCTGGTAGTATGCTATCATTTATTTTGTGAATTCAGCAACATTTTGAGGGAGACCCAGACACTATAGCATTTAAAAATAATGCAACCTTGCTCTTGATGCAAGTGGCAAAAGCGAGAGGTCTCTGTGGAGCTTTGCTAAAGGGAAAAAAAAAGAAATTAAAAACCATCCACTAATGTGCCGGCGAGTAATGAAATAAGAATCTGACACTTGGTGCATTGAAATGCAAACAAGATGTCCCTGTGTTACCCTGGCAATTCATCATAAGGCCGGTGCATTGCTGCTTATTATACATGAGGTGCAGTGAATTATTACCAGTCTGGTTCTTCTAACAAACTTTTCAAAGTATGTACATGATAGGGTCAAAAGAGATTTATATATGTGTTTGTGTGTGTGTGCACTCATGCTAGGATGTGCACAAGAAGTATATTTCTGCCTGTGAATACATGGACCTAAATATACTTGCATTATAGATACGAAATTCAGGAGATGACCCAGGTATTTGGAAGCACTCTCTCTCCCTCTCTCTCTCTCTTTCTGTGCAGATAGATCTGCAGATAAAATGGAATTGAGTGTCAGGAAACACCAGCCCAAACAGGTTTTTATTTGCAAGAGTTTTGATGGGTTAAGACCATCTTGGAAACCTACGGTTGGAGATACTGGATCATCATACATGAAAGAATTGGAAAAGAAAGAGATGAAATGAGATTTAAAACCAAACCAAGAGAAAAGCCGAAAGGTGACCAGCTAGGTACTTGGGATTTTAGAGATAATGTTTGGGACACATATATATCTGTATGAACACATGTCAACCCATGTTATTTCTCTAATGGAAAGACATCTTTTTTGTTAAGAAGGGCTGAAGAAAACAACTAATGCTTTGATTTGTTTGACTGTCTTACATTTTAATGCAGTGAAATCTGAAACATTAACATATTTGTGGTGTGTGTATGTGTGTGTGTGTAAGGTTCGAGTTGAGGTTTGGCCATGAGTTTGCCAAGACTCACAGTGAGGCAAGAACATATGGTAAGTAGAGGGTTGAGGGTGAGGGGAGCAGAAACTGAGCTTTACAGGTGTCAAGTTTAATAATAACCCCGAGCAGTTAGTTTTACTGTTAGTGTCATGAACCGGTGGCAACACTGAGGCACAGGGAGATTAAGTATCCAGCCAGAAAGTGACGCAGCTATGATCTGAACTCAGACTGACCTTTCAAAGTTGCTTTAAAAGCCTCTGATGCGACCAAGGAAGGGAGAATTGGGCTGTGAGGAAAATGTAGTAACATCTCCCAGGGGGTTCAATTAGGAATTAAGGCGCCCCCTGCTGTTTGCCATGGGAGTGACATGGGAGATGCTGGGAGTACAAAGATTTTCTCTATGGAAAATTTTCAGGCACATCTCCGAAATAAATTTCATTACAGGATTTGGCACAAGATTGGCATATAAGTGGGATAAAAAAATAGACATTCATTTAAAATACAGAAAAATATCTGAGAGAATATAGAATCAACTTCAAGTAACAGCACTTCTGGGGAATGAGATTATGAGAAGGGAGAAACAGGAGGCTTTACTCATTATTGACATACCTCAGTTTTATTTTTAAAAACTTTTTGTCATGGGAAGTTTCAAACATATATGAAAGTAGAGAGAATAAAACAGTAAAACAAAATAGAATACTTTACTCTGCCCAGGTTCAACAATTATCAACTCATGGCCAATCTTGTTTCATTTTACCCTATTCCCCCAGGCCATTCCTCAACTCCCCAGCTTATTTTGAAGCAAATCCAAGACAGCATAGCTTTTACTGTAATGTACTGACTTTTAAAAGCATGTTGTAATATAAAATATAAATGAGAAATTAATTTGGTATCTATAATTATTTATACAAGGTTGGCGTTTCCATTGTCTAGTTAATTTTTTCTAGAGCAGTGATTTTCATACCTGCCTGATCACTGAAATTTTCTGGGAAGCTTTTGAAACATGTAGATTTCATAGCCCACTAGGACCCATGGAATTGGAATCTCCGTGCAGACCCAGGGATCTCTGCGATTAAAAAGTTCCACATATGATTCTGATGATGAGTCAGGTTTGGGAACAGTTGGTCTACTTAAGATAAACTGTTTCAAGTACCTTCAAGCACTTTGGAAAGACTTAATTCCATACAAGGCGTTGATACACTAATTACAAACTTGCCTTATCTAGTCATTAAATTAGGTTCCCTAAGGACTGTTCTGAACCCCCTCCCCACCTTGGATTAAAGGAGTGGTTGAATCTAGTTAACCTAGTTCTGATTAGTATATAGCTATAAAATAGGAGAACACATTTTCTTAATATATTTTGCAATTCATACATATTACCAATGTAATACTAGTCTTTGCTACAATCGGTGAAACCACATGGTTTATTTTTGCTGGTAGATTACTTAATTTTAAGGTGAGAAAATGGAATCTCAAAGCAATTAAGCAATTTCCCTAAGGATATATAGCTGGTTAATAGCTAATCTAGGACAATACAAAACCTGCAGTAAATTAGGCACTGGTGGGTTACTGACAAATAATACGAGTTTCCAGTGTTTTAGGGATTTAGAGATTAGTGAGATGGATGGACAGGTCTTGTGAACGTGACTTCCACAGTCAGAACACCTGCACCCTGTGTCAGGACAACAAAAGTGGTGGCTTGACCTTATTAAACAAACTCAAGTGCCTCCAATATAAAACTTTTTTTTTCCCCCAGAACAAAACTTAATTTCCACTGTGAGCTTTTATTCTGACAACAAATGGATAGTTTTTTTTTGGCCACAGCTCAAGGTTTGCAGGAACTTAGTTCCTGACCAAGGATGGAACCCAGACCTCCTGCAGTGGAAGCACAAAGTCCTAACCACTGGGCCAATAGGGAATTCCAACAAATGGACACTTAATTTCCACTGATGTAAGTATCTTGGTCAGCTGAGGATTTTCTGCCTCTTCCATGAGGTTGAAAGGAGTTCTGAGTGTATCAGAATGCTGACATTGAAGTATGGGGGATGCTAGTATCATCTCCCACACTGGCATTCCTGAACATCTTATTTCCATCTGGTCCATAAGGGCTGGTCCATGTAGATTACAGCTCTCTCTCTATCCTAGCCACAAGGCTTTTTCGGGTCTGGGTCTTAGCTGCTCCCACAACCCTCTGCTTTTTCCCAGAGAGTTGACTGTTTCATGCACTAAACTGGCATAAGAAAACATATGTACTTAGTCTTTGTCCCTGCTTCCTGGCACAGAACTCCAAAGATCTTTGGAATTTCCTGAGTGATAAAGATTATAGAAACATCTTTTGTTAATAATAGCAAATCATCTCAACCATACTTGAGTTTAAGCTAAGGAAGTGACTCTTGGTGGGCTCATGGATAGATTTAGAATGGGACTGGTCACCAGAAAGACCAAGTCTTGATTTTCTCAGAATTTTTAGGCCCATCTTTTATCCCAGTCTCCAGGCTGGAGATTGACTTCAATCACCAAGGCTAATGATACAAACAATCTTACCTATGTGGGTAAACCTTCAAAAAAAATTCCTAAGTGGCTGGATTCAGAGAATACTGATGCTGGGTTTTGGGAAGTTCTCTGACTTTTAGCAAGTACTGAGCTCCACCTGGGAAGCACAAATCCTCCTTATTCTTGGATTCTCAAATCTGTCTGGGAATTCTGTTGTGTACACTGCCTTCAAAAGGCTTGGCTTGGTGAGTGTGGGTTGGTGCGGGTAGGTGGGAGAGTAAATGGCTTGGGTATTCCTCTCAGGAACTCACCTGGATCCAGGTTTCTTCCTTCCCATGTAGAGATTGCAGTACTGTTTTTTGATGTCTCATTATTCCCAGAGTGTACTTATTTTTCAGTAGCAAATGCGTGTGTGTGTGTGTGTGTGTGTGTGTGTGTGTGTGTGTCTTCTCCTCTCTTTGCCTTAGCCCCAGCCTATCTTAAGGTTCCAGACCAGTTGCTAGCAAAACCAAGGCCAGACTGATTCTATTCTTTCTCAGAATAAACTCAAGGTTTTATGTTCCCTAAATGATTTTTGAAGCACTATAAGCCAAGAATCAGTCAGTTCAGTCGCTCAGTCATGTTCGACTCTTTGCGAGCCCATGATCCGCAGCATGCCAGGCCTCCCTGTCCATCACTAACTCCTGGAGTTCACTCAAACCAAGTCCATCGAGTCGGTGATGTCATTCAACCATCTTATCCTCTGTTATCCCCTTCCAACCATCTTACCCTTTGTCGTCCCCTTCTCCTCCTGCCCTCAATCTTTCCCAGCATCAGAGTCTTTTCAAATGAGTCAGCTCTTTGCATTAGGTGACCAAAGTATTGGAGTTTCAGCTTCAACATCAGTCCTTGCAATGAATGCGGGGACTGATCTCCCCCAGGATAGACTGGTTGGATCTCCTTGCAGTCTCCAAGGGACTCTCAAGAGTCTTCTCCCAACACCACAGTTCAAAAGCATCAAGCCAAGAATACATCACTTATATTTTCCTAGGTTTCCAAAGTCTAGCTTCTCAAAGAGAGAACTTCCAGCCATCAGGAAATCTTGGAGAAAATGACATCAATTACAATGTTAAAACTGTTAAAACATCATTTTATCATCTGCACAATGGCATTCATTACAAGAAGGAGGGAGCCCACTGAAGGGGGAAACCTAACACAGGCTCTTCCTGGAAGAAGTGACCCTTGAGATGCCTTCTTCACCAAAACAGGGAGAGGGAAGAAAAGAGAACTGTAGGCAGAAGGAAAATCACTCATTGGCTGAGCTGGGGGAGACTGGATGTGCACTTAAGAGTAGTCAGTCATGGTGCTTGCTTTGCTCAGAGTCCCTTCTAAATAAAAGCAAGAGATTCCACGCCTGTCTACAGCTGATGGGATCAGAAGTGCTTATGGACCCAAGGGGCAGCCATTTTGCAGGCTGAGTAGCAACCTAGGAAGTTGCCCTGTACATGAAGAAGAGTTGGGCCAATCAGATTTTCTCTCATCAGGACCATGAACTGGAAGATGCCAAGAGAAAGAGGCAGTGAGGAGCCAGAGTTAAAGCTTAAGGGTTGTGTGAAGACAAGTTTTGAGGAAGAGTGGGGGCTGAAGGATGCTGGAGAGTCCAAATTATGAGGAAGGCAGAGAAATAGCAGTTTGAAAGGATGAGCAGTGAGGAGACTGCAGCAGACAAGCGCCAGGGAGACAGTCTACCTGATGACAGCTGAATCCTATCAGTGTGGGAGAGTGGAAGTCTGCTTACCCCAAGGGTCTCCTTTTTCTGCTGGTAGGGGCTAATGTGACCAGGAAGTCCCCTGTTCCTGGAATTTAGGTTCTTTCCTCTCCTTCATTGCTTCACATACATCCTTAAAAATCTTCACTCCCTCCCGCAACTTATTTGAATTATTTTGCAACTAAAAGAAGCGGTTGAGGGAAGCAGGGACTAGACCAGGTTGTCTATATTATAGACCCAGGTGTCAGTTTATAGATGCTCCATCAGAGCTTATTCTATTGTATGTGATAGAAAACCCAACTTAGTTTGGTTTAAGACTAAATAGCATTGCATTGTCTCACATACCTGAAAAGCCCAGTAGTTAGCTCAAGTGTGCTGGACTGGGGGCTTCAGACACTGTCCTCGGGACTCTCTCCATACGTCTTTGCTCTGTTCTTTTCTGTGTTGCCTTCAGGCAGGCTCTCTCTCTAGGTGTACATCCTATGGGCATGGAGGGTCTTCTTCCTGGTTGAGCTGGCAAAAATCCTGGGAATGAGGACTGGACCAACTTGAGTTAGATACCTGTGCCTGAACAAATCTCTGTGGCTGTCAGAACTTGGTGGATTGGTGGGACCAGTCCTGCTCAACTTCATGAATTAAATTAATGGAAAATGCTAGACAAATACATTTGGCCATCTACCAGGGTGTTCTCATGTGTGTGTGTATGTATCTTTAAATGTATTCATTAGTTCTAGCCACCAGGAATTGAGGAGCTTAGACAAGAAGGAAAAAAACAAGGCATAGCTATTATCTGGACACAAATGCATACTTATTTAAATAAAAATTAATTCAAAACCAATACACATTTAATCTGTTTTCATTACTATTTTTTCATCTTCCCAAATAACTGGAATTTCATAAGATGGTGGCAAACCATGATTAGAGGGTGATAGGGCCATCAGAAAATGAGGTTCTCTATGACCCTAGAAGCAAGCCAGGACGTGTAGCAGAAAGGTAGGTCCTGGAGTTGAAAGGGTGGAATCTGATTCTGTCACCTACTGGCTTGAGTTATTCAACCCTTTAGGCATCAGAATTTGTAACTGGAGATGGTGATAGACATCTTATGTTGTTGTCGAGGGTTAAATGCAAGATAAGAGTCTGGCACATGGGAGGTGCTGACTAATGGTAGCTATTGTTATCAGGAGCTTGTTTCATAGCTACATAGATAAGCCTGCAAGATCCTTCCGTCTTCAGGCAACACACACAACGAACATCATTTCAGACTTCCTGTCGGGCTGCTCTACCTGAGCCGACACTCAGCTGTGTGTATGTGTGTGTGTTAGTGGCTCAGTCGTGTCTGACTCTTTGCAGCCCCACAAACTGTAGCCCACCAGGCCGCTCTGTTCATGGAACTCTCCAGGCAAGAATACTGGAGTGGACTGCCATTCCCTTATCCAGGGGATCTTCCTGACCCAGGGATTGAACCTGGGTCTCCCACATTGCAGGCAGATTCCTTACTGTCTGAGCCATTAGGGGCAGGACTCAGTTGACCCCCTGTAAAGAAAAACTCTGGTAGATATCAGTTGGCAATGAGCACTTTGAAAACTATAGGTGGAATGCAGCTGATAGCAAGTTAATAACTAGCTGGTTCCAGAAGAGCCTGATAATGAGTAGAGAAAATGTATGTCAAATAGAATTCAATCTTTTTATTTCCTGAACTAGTTTGTTTGGGAAAGATTCCTATTATAAATGATATCCTAACACCTTATACCCAGGAGTTGGTAAAGCAGTCCCCCAAAGGGTGCTCATGCATGTTGTGTGTATACATTTGTGTGCACGTGTGTTTTGTGTAAGTAAGAGGAATAGTGGCATTGCTGAAAGGGCCATCAGTTTGGGAATAGAGGCCAATGAGGCCCCTGGCAGGTGATAGGACCCTTGCCAACCTGTGACTAGAACCTGGAAATGGCTGAGGGGCTAGGGGTCTACTTGAGGCTGTAGAGAGAAGACCCAGAGAAAACATCTAAGGGGAGAACCTAAAAACTGGTTTTGAATAGAACCTTGCAGCAGCCAGCGTCATAAGAGACAGAGGGAAGCTGGCTCTGTGGCTCATGAGCTAAGTACTGTGCCATCTAAGCAGCCAGGCACCTCCTGCCTCGTGCTTGCAAGCCAGGTGTGGTACTGACACAGTGAACTAGCTCCAAGTCAAAGCCCACATGGACATCATTTTCACTGACCCTTTCTTTAGTTTATTAGAGGGGAATGGTATGGCAGCTAGAGTTTTATAAAGGTTAAAATATCAAAGTATAGGGCTTATAGTTAGGGCTGCTAGCTTCCAAGTCTGACATTTCTAGGCTAGAAATAAAGTGCAATGAGAGTTTAGTCGCTCATTCATTCATTTGTTCATTTCACCCTATCTTCTTCTTAAACAGAAGCATTTTTCAATTAAAGGAGAAGCCACTGAGGAACAGGTCTATAGAGGCACCTCCAACTTCAATTGACATTTGAATATAATTGATGATAAAAATAAGAGTTTTGAGCTTTCTAGAAGAAAGGGAAACACATTGCATCTGGTAAAGGGAGGCATACCAGCACATCTGGAGAAAAATTTTTTCTTGTGATAATTTCCCTAGGTAAGCACCAAACAAGTGTGTAAGTTCCTCTAAATCAGTGGCTGTCTGAGTGTGGTCCTGAAATCATATACAAGGCCCTGTGTCTTTTGAAGTAAAATACTGACTCATGAGTTAACAGTTGGGAAATGTGAAGATGTAGGAACAAAGAATAGCTATTGGAATGGAGAACTGGTAACAATTTAGACTATAAATCTGCCACACAGCAGAATCACAGAACTCCCAGTTCCCTGAAAGATATAAAGGCCTGACATGACTCACATTCCGAAATTGTTTCTACAGGAAGCAGACTCCCATCAGATGAGATCTGCTAACCACAAAAACATAGACCCTAGATGGTTGAAAGCAGATAGTTGATGGTGTTTGAAACTTCACCTTCATGCCAACCAATCTGAAAATCGTCCATGAGCGGATGATGCCCTGCTCCTTGAGCATTATAAAACTCCTCACTACCCTTTCCAGTAGGGGGCACGGTTCTGGAGGTGGTAGCCTACTCTGTTCCCTCTGCCTGGCAAAATAATAATAAAATACTCTTTCTCTTTCCTCCAAAACTCGGTCTCCGTATTTGTATCCAGCATTAGTGCACAGAGAACCAAAGGTTTTGGCAACAGACCTTAGGCCATCATGTGGAGCTTGTTAGGCAGATTCTCAGGCTCCAAACCATACCTACAAGTCAGATGCTCTGAGGGATAAGGCCCAGCAGTCTGAGCTTTAACAAGCCCATGAAGTGTTTCTGATGGATGCAGAAAAATTTAAGAACCACTGTTTTAAATGTCATGTTTAAAAGAGGGGCCAGGTGCTTCTGACTACGTTGATGCCTGCCTGCCTTATTTAGCTTGCCCTCAGCAATCTGCAAATACAGACTATTTCTTGGCCCTCCTCATGCCTATGGTTTTTGTATAACACTGGAATAGAGAGACGAGGGCTGTCTGTCAACAGCTCTGTTCAGCCTTCACCTGTTTTTAGGAAGTTGATGGCTGTATTTGAGAGGCACCTTCTATCAGTTTCTTTTCACTTGCAGACTTGCAGTAATCTAGCATGAGTGCACCTTTGCATTTCCTTCAACTTCAAATCTTTGTTAGTATCGCCAGGGAAAAAGCCCCTAAAAAATATAACTAGATAATTTCTTCTCAGTTTCTTCCCTAATATGTGCCTTACTATCTTATTTGAGGTAGAAATTTAATTTACATCCACTAAATCTAATAAAATTTCTAATTTCCCATAATAAATCCTCATATTCGTCTTCTCTATCAGTACACTCATTCACCTGGATTTTGCAGAACAACTAGTTTTTCCCTTTCTATGGAATTTCATGTTTTCTCTTTTTTTCTTAACAGTAAGATGACAAATCTAAATAATGTCTTTCAGTTTTGAAGACAATTGAGAGACTTGGTTTTTATTCAGGTGCATCATTTATATAGACTCACCCAATATACAATCCACAGTTAAAACATTTTTGAGGATTTTTCATTTAGAGCATTTCAAACTTTGGTCTAGGTCAAGTAGAATATCGTAGGCGTCTGTCTGTTTTGGTCTATCCTGTCTAAGGCAGTGCCACTTACACCATCTCTGTATAAAAGCACAGCTTTGTCATAGCTATATATTGTCTTGAAATTGGGTAGACTAATTCTTTCTAATTTATTCTTATTTCAAAATAGTTTTAATTATTTTAGTGCCTTTGCCTTTCTATTTAAGTTTTAGAATATTCTTGTCTATATCTGCAAAAATTTTTGCTGAGATTCTGGTAGGAATTATGATAAACTGTATATCAGTTTGGGGAGACTGACAATATTTACCATGACATCTTTACCATGTTGAGTCTTTCAATTCATGAATATGGTATGTCTCTCCATTTATGTAGATCTCTGATTACTTTCATAAGCACTGTGTAGTTTTCAGTAAGCAAGTCCTGTTCATGTTTATAAGATTTATATCTAAGTATTTCATTTTTTGAGAGATTGTGAATGGTATTGTATTTTTACATTAGATGTCCATGTGTTTATTGCTAGTATATAAAATATAAGAGAAAATTTTCATGTTTATGTTGAATACTATGACATTTTGGAATTTACTTATTAGTACTTGGAGGGTTTTGAAATATTTTTAAGAATCCTTGGGATTTTCTATGTAGTTGATCATGTCATCTGCAAATAAGGACAGTTTTATTTCTTTCTTTTTGCTCTGTATGCCTTTCTTGCCTTATTGCACTGGATAGAATGTACAGCATTATGCTGAATAAAAGTGGTGAGGGTGGACATCCTTCCCTTGTTACTGATCTCAGAGGAAAAGCATTTAGCTTCTCACCATTAAGTATGATGAATTAGCTTAAGTATTTTGGTATATCATCTTTATTGAGTTGAAGTTTTTCTCTATTCCTAATTTCTGAGAGTTAAAAAAAATAATGAATGAATATTGGATTTTCTCTAATGCTTTTTGTGCATTGACTGATCTTTTAGCCTGCTAATGTGGTGGACAGCATTGATTGATTTTTGAATATTAGACTAGTCTTGCATCACTAGGGAAAAAGCTTAGTTACTCAAAATTCACTCACTTATAATTATGTTTTATATACTGCTGAGTTCCATTTGCTAAAATAATGTTAAGGACTTTTATGTACTCATGAGGGATATAGGTTGATAATTTTCTTTTTGTATTATTTTTGTCTGGATTTAGAATCAAGGTAATATTAACTTCATAAAATGAATTGGTATCTGTTCCCTTCTCTTCTTTTTCCTAGAAGAGACTGTGTACAGTTGGTGTTAATTCTTCCTTAAACATTTGGTAAAAATCTACAGTGAAACTACTTGAGCCTAGAGGTTTCTTTTTGGTAGTTCCCTGATAGCTCAGAGAGAACCGCATGAACAGTATGAAAAGGCAAAACGGTAGGATACTGAACGAGGAACTCCCCAGGTCAGTAGGTACCCAATATGCTACTGGAGATCTGTGGAGAAATAACTCCAGAAAGAATGAAGGGATGGAGCCAAAGCAAAAACAAAACACAGCTGTGGATGTGACTGGTGATAGAAGCAAGGTTCTATGCTGTAAAGAGCAGTATTGCATAGGAATCTGGAATGTCAGGTCCATGAATCAAGGCAAATTGGAAGTGGTCAAACAAGAGATGGCAAGAGTGAACATCAACATTGTAGGAATCAGTGAACTAAAATGGACTGGAATGGGTGAATTTAACTCAGATGACCATTATATCTACTACTGCAGGCAGGAATCCCTCAGAAGAAATGGAGTAGCCATCATGGTCAACAAAAGAGTCCGAAATGCAGTACTTGGATGCAATCTCAAAAATGACAGAATGATCTCTGTTTGTTTCCAAGGCAAACCATTCAATATCACAGTAATCCAAGTCTATGCCCCAACCAGTAATGCTGAAGAAGCTGAAGTTGAACGGTTTATGAAGACCTACAAGATCTTTTAGAACTAATACCCAAAAAAGATGTCCTTTTCATTATAGGGGACTGGAATGCAAAAGTAGGAAGTCAAGAAACACCTGGAGTAACAGGCAAATTTGGCCTTGGAATGCGGAATGAAGCAGGCCAAAGACTAATAGAGTTTTGCCAAGAAAATGCACTGGTCATAGCAAACACCCTCTTCCAACAACACAAGAGAAGACTCTACACATGGACATCACCAGATGGTCAACACCGAAATCAGATTGATTATATTCTTTGCAGCCAAAGATGGAGAAGCTCTATACAGTCAACAAAGACAAGACCGGGAGCTGACTGTGGCTCAGATCATGAACTCCTGATTGCCAAATTCAGACTTAAATTGAAGAAAGTGGGCAACACCACTAGACCATTCAGGTATGACCTAAATCAAATCCCTTATGATTATACAGTGGAAGTGAGAAATAGATTTAAGGGTCTAGATCTGATAGATAGAGTGCCTGATGAACTATGGAATGAGGTTCGTGACATTGTACAGGAGACAGGGATCAAGACCATCCCCATGGAAAAGAAATGCAAAAAGGCAAAATGGCTGTCTGGGGAGGCCTTACAAATAGCTGTGAAAAGAAGAGAAGCAAAAAGCAAAGGAGAAAAGGAAAGATATAAGCATCTGAATGCAGAGTTCCAAAGAATAGCAAGAAGAGATAAGAAAGCCTTCTTCAGCAATCAATGTAAAGAAATAGAGGAAAAGAACAGAATGGGAAAGACTAGAGATCTCTTCAAGAAAATTAGAGATACCAAGAGAACATTTCATGCAAGGATGGGCTCGATAAAGGACAGAAATGGTCTGGACCTAACAGAAGCAGAAGATATTAAGAAGAGGTGGCAAGAATACACGGAAGAACTGTACAAAAAAGATCTTCATGACCCAGATAATCATGATGATGTGTTGACTAATCTAGAGCCAGACATCTTGGAATGTGAAGTCAAGTGGGCCTTAGAAAGCATCACTACGAACAAAGCTGTGGAGGTGATGGAATTCCCGTTGAGCTGTTTCAAATCCTGAAAGATGATGCTGTGAAAGTGCTGCACTCAATTTGCCAGCAAATCTGGAAAACTCAGCAGTGGCCACAGGACTGGAAAAGGTCAGTTTTCATCCCAATTCCAAAGAAAGGCAATGCCAAAGAATGCTCCAACTACCGCACAATTGCACTCATCTCACATGCTAGTAAAGTAATGCTCAAAATTCTCCAAGCCAGACTTCAGCAATATGTGAACCGTGAACTCCCTGATGTTCAAGCTGGTTTTAGAAAAGGCAGAGGAACCAGAGATCAAATTGCCAACATCCGCTGGATCATGGAAAAAGCAAGAGAGTTCCAGAAAAACATCTATTTCTGCTTTATTGACTATGCCAAAGCCTTTGACTGTGTGGATCACAGTAAACTGTGGAAAATTCTGAAAGAGATGGGAATACCAGACCACCTGACCTGCCTCTTGAGAAATCTGTATGCAGGTCAGGAAGCAACAGTTAGAACTGGACATGGAACAACAGACTGGTTCCAAATAGGAAAAGGAGTACGTCAAGGCTGTATATTGTCACCCTGCTTATTTAACTTCTATGCAGAATACATGAGAAACGCTGGACTGGAAGAAACACAAGCTGGAATCAAGATTGCTGGGAGAAATATCAATCACCTCAGATATGCAGATGACACCACCCTTATAGCAGAAAGTGAGGAGGAACTAAAGAGCCTCTTGATGAAAGTGAAAGAGGAGCGTAAAAAAGTTGGCTTAAAGCTCAACATTCAGAAAACGAAGATCATGGCATCTGGTCCCATCACTTCATGGGAAATAGATGGGGGAACAGTGGAAACAGTGTCAGACTTTATTTTTCTGGGCTCCAAAATCACTGCGGATGGTGACTGCAGCCATGAAATTAAAAGACGCTTACTCCTTGGAAGAAAAGTTATGACCAACCTAGATAGCATATTCAAAAGCAAAGACATTACTTTGCCGACTAAGGTCCGTCTAGTCAAGGCTATGGTTTTCCTGTGGTCCTGTATGGATGTGAGAGTTGGACTGTGAAGAAGGCTGAGCGCCGAAGAATTGATGCTTTTGAACTGTGGTGTTGGAGAAGACTCTTGAGAGTCCCTTGGACTGCAAGGAGATCCAACCAGTCCATTCTGAAGGAGATCAACCCTGGGATTTCTTTGGAAGGAATGATGCTGAAGCTGAAGCTCCAGTACTTTGGCCAACTCATGCGAAGAGTTGACTCATTGGAAAAGACTCTGATGCTGGGAGGGATTGGGGGCAGGAGGAGAAGGGGACGACCGAGGATGAGATGGCTGGATTGCGTCACAGACTCCATGGGCATGGGTCTGAGTGAACCCCGGGGGTTGGTGATGGACAGGGAGGCCTGGCTCCTGTGATTCATGGGGTTGCAAAGAGTCGGACATGACTGATCGACTGAACTGAACTGATAGCTCAGTTGGTAAAGAATCCGCCTGCAATGCAAGAGATCCCAGTTCGATTCCTGGGTTGGGAGGATTGCTGGAGATGAGATAGTCTACCCACTCCAATGAGGGGGACCTGGATTTGATCTCTGGGTTGGGATGATCCCCTAGAGAAAGGAAAGGCTACCCACTCTAGGATTCTGGCCTGGAGAATTCCATGGACTGTATAGTCTGTGGGGTTGCAAAGAGTTGGACACGACTGAGTAACTTTCACTTTCACACTTTCACTTTAAAATTGTGAATTAAGTTGTCTTAATAGCTATAAAACCAAATTACTTTTTCCAAAGAGTTGAGGTAGTTTTTGTCTCTTGAGAAAGTGGGTCATTTTATCTATACATGTACAGAGTTGTTCATGGTATTCCTTTATTTTTCTTTTGATATATAAGGACTTTTAGTGATATTCTCTATTTAACTTCTGATACTGGTAACTTGTGTATTCTCCTTTTTTTCCTTCTCAGTCTTGCTAGAGATTTGTCAATTTTATTGATCTTTTCAAGAACCAGTTGTTTGTTTCATTGACTTCTCTATTGTTCTTCTGTCTTCAGTGTCATTGTTTCTGCTCTTTATTAAGTCTTCCATCTGCTTGCTTTGGGTTTCTTTTTTTGTTCTTGAGTGGAGAGCTTAGATAAGTGATTTTAGACAGTTCTTCTCCAGTGTGTACATTTAGTGCTATAAAATTTCCTCTAAGCACTGCCCTAGCTGTGTCCCATACATTTTGATAGGTTGTGCTATCATTTCCATCCAGTTCAATTTATATTTTGATTTCCCTTGAGACTTCTAATTTGACCCATGTCTCCTACATAAGAACCTTCAAGCTGCAAACTTTCAAAGATGCTAACATGCATTTGCATGTCCACTCACCCAAGTTAGTTCACGTGCCTGGCATACATTGTCACATGTCCAGAAGTGGTTGTGCTTTTGTGTACTTTACTGTACTGTGCTGTATAGAGTACAGCAGTAGAGTGTCTTCATTTCAAGCTAGATCTGCAAGAGGACAACTTCACTGAACTCCTTGCTGTGCAACACAAGGAGTTTATTAGTGAAGATCTAATTGGAAAAGACTCTGATGCTGGGAGGGATTGGCAGCAGGAGGAGAAGGGGACAACAGAGGATGAAATGGCTGGATGGCATGACCGACTTGATGGACGTGAGTTTGAGTGAACTCCAGGAGTTGGTGATAGACAGGGAGGCCTGGTGTGCTGTGATTTATGGGGTTGCAAGGAGTCGGACACGACTGAACGACTGAACTGAACGGAACTGAATGGAGTTGGAGGTCCAGAGAAAGGATGAAGACAGACAAGAGGAAGAAGAGAACCAAAGAGTTTCATGATGCAGGAAATGGAAAGGGGATTGTCTGTATTTGAGGAGGCACTGTTAGTTTTTAAGGCACAGGGCCTGAATGGAGAATGGCACATGAAGGGTGCAGCAGCCACTCAGAATGCAGTCCAGTGCTGTCATGTCATCTATGATGAGAAAACAGGAACTACTATCAGACTGTACTGGATTGTTCTTGCAAAAAGGTAGATGGAATTGAACCTAGCAAGGAACCAGAACCTGTGTCACCATTGTCAGACTGTAGTTAAATTGCAGCTTGCCCTCCACTTCCTATAGTTGATGATCTTTCATCTCTATTATCCCCCACCTCCTCCACCTCCTCCAGATAGAAACGCTTCTTATCTGTTCACTCGATACCAGCCCCTGTATGCCAGCATTATACTGTACTTTTCAAGGTAATGTATTGGAAGATTAAAACTATTTTATTTTTTTGTTTTATATGTATTATTTATGTGAAAAATATTATAAACCTATTAAAATACAGTATTATATATCTGACTGTATTAGTTGCATACCTAGGCTGACTTTGTTGGCCTTATGAACAAACTGGACTTACAAACACAGTCTTAGAACAGAACTCATTTGTATGTATTCCCTGGTAGCTCAGATAGTAAAGAGTCTGCCCGTAATGCGGAAGACCTGGGTTCGATCCCTGGGTCAGGAAGATCTCCTGGAGAAGGGAATGGCAATTCCTTCAGTATTCTTTCCTGGAGAATCCCATAGATAGAGGACCCTCTATCTATGGGGCTGCAGTCCATGGGGTCACAAAGAGTTGGACATGACTGAGTAGCTTTCACTTTACTGTATTTTTAAGTGTGTTTAGTTTCCAAGTGTTTGGAGATTTCCCCATTATCTTCCTTTTTCTTTCTATTTTAAAATAATTTCATGTGGTTACTTTAAAAGTTTTAAAAATTTATTTTATTTATTTTACTTTTGGTTGCTCTGCCCTTTGTTGTCACACACAGGCTTTCTCTAATTGGAGTGAGTGAGGGCTACTCTTTAGCGGCGCATGGGCTTCTTAATTATTGCAGTGGCTTCTCTTACTGGCGAGCATAGGCTCTAGAGCACGCCAGCTTAAGCAGTTGCAGCTTATGGGCTCAGTATGTGTGGCACGTGAGCTCGAGTGCAGGCCCAGTAGTTGTGGTGCAGGAGCTTAGTTGCCCCATGGCACGTGGGATCTTTTCAGACCGGGAGTTAAACCTGTGTTCCTTGCATTGGCAGGTGCATTCTTAACCACTGGACCACCAGGGAAGTCCTCCCCTTTTCTTTCTGTCACTCAACTTTAGCTTGATTCCATTGTGGTTTCAGAATACACTCTTAAAATAACTGTTAAGTTTGTTGAGACTTGTTTTATAGCCCAAGATATAATCTATCTTGTTATATGTTCCATGAGCACTTAAAAAGCATGTGTATTTTGCTGTTATTGGGTGGAGTGTTCCATAAAGGGCTTCTTTGGGGGCTCAATAAAGAATCTGTCTGCCAGTGCAGGAGCTGTGGGTTCGAACCCTAGATTGGGAAAATTCCCTGGAGAAGGAAATGGCAACCCACGCCAGTATTCTTACCTGGGAAATCCCATGGATAGAGGAACCTGGTGGGCTACAGTCCATGGAGTCACAGAGTCAGGCATGACTTAACGACTAAACAGCAGTAGTTCAGTTCAGTTCAGTTCAGTCGCGCAGTCGTGTCCGACTCTTTGCGACCCCATGAATCGCAGTACGCCAGGCCTCCCTGTCCATCACCAACTCCCGGAGTTCACTCAGACTCACGTTCATCGAGTCCATGATGCCATCCAGCCATCTCATCCTCGGTCGTCCCTTTCTCCTCCTGCCCCCAATCCCTCCCAGCATCAGGGTCTTTTCCAATGAGTCAACTCTTCGCATAAGGTGGCCAAAGTACTGGAGTTTCAGCTTTAGCATCATTCCTTCCAAAGAAATCCCAGGGCTGATCTCTTTCAGAATGGACTGGTTGGATCTCCTTGCAGTCCAAGGGACTCTCAAGAGTCTTCTCCAACACCACAGTTCAAAAGCATCAATTCTTCGGCACTCAGCCTTCTTCACAGTCCAACTCTCACATCCATACATGACCACAGGAAAAACCATAGCCTTGACTAGATGGACCTTAGTCGGCAAAGTAATGTCTCTGCTTTTGAATACACTATCTAGGTTGGTCATAAGTTTTTTTCCAAGGAGTAAGCGTCTTTTAATCTCATGGCTACAGTCACCATCTGCAGTGATTCTGGAGCCCAGAAAAATAAAGTCTGACACTGTTTCCACTGTTTCCCCTTCTGTTCCCATGAAGTGATGGGACCAGATACCATGATCTTCGTTTTCTGAATGTTGAGCTTTAAGCCAACTTTTTCACTCTCCTCTTTCATTTTCATCAAGAGGCTTTTTAGTTCCTCCTCACTTTCTGCCATAAGGGTGGTGTCATCTGCATATCTAAGGTTATTGATATTTCCTCCTGGCAATCTTGATTCCAGCTTGTGTTTCTTCTAGTCCAGCGTTTCTAATGATGTATTCTGCATATAAGTTAAATAAGCAGGGTGACAATACACAGCCTTGACATACTCTTTTTCCTATTTGGAACCAGTCTGTTGTTCCATGCAGTTCTATAAATTGGTTAGATCCTGTTGGTTGAATGTGTTGCTGAGTTCTTTGTCTAGCTTATTTTATGTCTAGTACTATAAATTGTTGAGTGAGGGGTGTTCAAAGTCTCCAGCCATAACTGTGGATTTGCCTATTTCTCCTTTCAGTTTTTGCTTCACAAATCATTCAGTTCTGTTGTTTAGTACATACAGATTTGAGGTTGTTATGTCTTCTTGGTGGATTGACCCTTTTATCATTACAGACTATCCTTCCCCATCTCTGGTAATTTTCTTTCTCCTATTTTCCTTGATTATGTTTGCATGATATGTAGGTTTGTATTCTTTTACTTTCAACATGCCTTTATCATTACCTTTAAAGCAATTTCTTATAGAAGACATATAATTGGGTCAGATTTTTACACCTATTCTACAAATTTTGGTCTTTTAATTGGTGTATATAAATATTTTACATTTAATCTAATATTTGATATATATTTTTTCTTTTAAGTTTATTTATTTTAATTAGGGGATAATTACTTTACAACATTATGATGGCTTTTTGCCATATATCAGCTTGAATCAGCCACAGGTATACATATATTTCCCCCGTCCTGACTCCCCAACCACCTCCCTCTTTAGCCCGTCCTTCTGGGTTGTCCCAGAGCACTGGCTTTGGGTACCCTGCTTCATGCATCAAACTTGCACTGGTCATTTATTTTACATAGGACTCCAGCCTACCAAGCTCCTCCATCTGTGGGATTTTCCAGGCAAGAGTACTGCACTAGGTATCACATTATATATACATAACTTATCAGTGTACTGGTATTGTTATTTTACCAATTTAAGTGTAGTACAGAAAACATCTATATTTTTTCCTTTTACTATTTACCATTTATAATATATTATATTATTTCCTCTATATACATTTAGGACCATATGGTTCTATAATTTTTCCTTCAACCATCATACATAATTTAGAAAACTCCAGAGGAGAAGAAATCCGTTTTACTTGCCCACATTTTTACCCATCATGTCCTTTTTTCTTTTATGATTTTCCAAACTTTTCACTTTTATCATTTCTCTTAGGAGAATTTTGTTTAGCTTTTTTTTTTTTTTTTTTAAAGATAGGTCTTCTGGTAACAAATTCTTAGTTTTCCCAAAATCTGAGAATGTCTTGATTTCCCCTTCATTCCTGAAAGATATTTTTGCTGAGTGTAGAATTCTAGGTTGATGTTTCTTTTTTTAACACTTAAAAATATTCTGCCACTTTCTTGTGGTTTCCATGGTTTCTGATAAGCAGTCTATTGCTATTTGAATGATTTTCCCCTATAGGTAAGCTGCTGTTTTTTTTTTCTGGCTGCTTTCAATATTTCAATTTTGTTTTTAGTTTTCAGAATTTTAATTATAATGAGACTTGACATGGATTTATTTGGGTTTATACTATTTAGGATATCTTCTTAAATCTGTAATTTTCTGTCTTCTGCCAAAGTTCAGAAGTTTCCAGTCATACTTTCTTTGAGGACTTTATCAACCCTCCCCTCTTCCTTCTTTCCTTCCAGTACCACCAATCATGTGAATGTTGGATCTTTGTTATGTCCCATAGGTCCCCCAGGATTTGTTTTTTTTCAGATTGCAAAAATTTTCAACACCCTTGCCTTTATCTCCATTCTTTCCCCTTGTTTGTCTACTCCAAGCCTGGCTAAACTCAATTATCTGCTTACACAAGAGCAGCAGAACATTAAACATAAAGATACATTCTCACGTAAATTTGTGATCACAGATTTAAAATAAGCACTTGGGTGCTAGGTCTGAAATTCTAGCCTCTTTCATAGTGGATTCAGTTTTACTCTCTTTTCTTACCAAATTTCCTGCAACATCTTCCTTTCTCCTCTTTTGGTTAGTGACCTTATTGTATCTTTCAGGTACATTTTTGTTTCTCCACAGTCAAATGGTCAAAAGCCTTTGCCCCTATACTGACATTCTCTGTCTTTTGTTACAGTGGAAGAAGCATTCTTCAGTGTGTACTTGAATTCCTTCCTCTTCTCACCTTACTCAGAACTCTGTTCCTGCCATCTCTTTTCCTCCTACCCATCTCTTCAGCCTCTCCCTTACAAGTGGGTCATTCTTGCAAGTCTACAAGCACATGCGTAAATATCATTCTTTATCTGACTAACTTCATTTAGCATAATGCCTTCAAGGTCCATCCATGTCAAATGGTGAATTTCTTTTTTTTTTTTTAATGACTGAAAAATATTCTATTGTATATATTTATATTTTTTCTTTTTTTTTTAGTGACTTAAAACAATTTATTATTATCTTTCATGGTTCTGTGAATTGACTGGGTTCAGTTGGGCAGTTCTTCCTTGAGTTCCCTCAGTCAGATGGCATTTGATTTTCACTGTTGGTTGGGTCCTCAGCTTGGGTATTGACTGAAACACCCACATGTGGCTTGAGCCTGTCAAGCATGGAAGGAAGGTTCATAGGGTGAGCATTCTAAAGGGAAATACTTCCAAGAGACCAAAGCAGCAAGGCTCCTTTCAGACTAGTCATGGAAATCCCAGAATGTTACTTCTGCCCCACTGTTCAAGCAAGTGTTTGAGGTCAGGCCAGATTCATAAGAGGTGTTTTAGATTTCACTTCCTGTGGAGGAGTGGCATGGTCATACTGCAAAAGAGTATGTGAGATGAGAAGTATTATTGTGTTTATCTCTGAAAAATTTCATATGCCTCAAGGTTTCTTTAGCTGCTTTGATGGGTAGTTGGGGGAAGATGGGAGTGGCAGGTACCAAAGGCAGATTGTCTAAGAATTTCTCTGGCAGACACCAGGAATGAATGGAAGTACCAGATCCTACAGAATGCATTTTCAATTTTACCTGACACTGTCAAACTGCTCTTCAACATGACAGTATGTTCCCACCAGCACTCTGAATGTTCCTATTTCTCTATATTCTCCAACCTTTGATACTCTCTGACTTAGAAAATATTTGGCAATCTACAAAACATGAAAGAAGTGATCTTTAAAGCAAACATAAAAAGGAGATGTCACATCATGTTACCCAACTCTTCAGTGCGGTCCTTGCATTTAGAAAAAAGTCCACACTTTAAAAAAATATGTGGCTTCACAAAGCCCTCTGCCCAGGTCTCTACCATCTCCTTGTGGCATTCATTTTCTGTTTTACTTCAAATGCCAGGGACATGCTAAGCCCGTTTCTGACAGCCAAGCTCAGACCTGTCTTGTGGCCTTTATATTTGCTGTTCTATCTTCCTGGGTTGTTCTATTCCCAACTCTTAGCTTGACTATCAGCTATCTTTGAGGCATCAGGATCAGGGGACAAATGCTTCCTCAGAGGGGCCTTCTCAGACCATCTTGGGTAAGATGGCAAATCAGTGCTCCCCCTCCCCCATTTATTTCTTATCAGATCACTCCTTTTCACTTACTACAGCTTGTTTATTTATATTTACTTGCTTATTATGTATAGGCAATATAGCTGATCCTTCCACCTTGTGAAAGTGAAAAGTGAAAGACACTTGGTTGTGTCTGACTCTTTGTGACCCCATGGACTACACAGTCCATGGAATTCTCCAGGCCAGAATACTGGAGTGGGTAGCTGTTCCCTTCTCCAGTGGATCTTCCTGACCTAGGAATCGAACTGGGGTCTCCTGCATTGCAGGCGGATTCTTTACCAGCTGAGTTACTATCTTGTGAATCTCCAGCAAAATGTCTTTTGAGCTCTCTGCTAACTCAGGATTATGCAGGAAAAGGAATTTTGGGAAATGTAGTTCTAGTGAAGTAGGTTGACACAAGACAAATCTACCACAGATTCAGCATTCTTCTTATGGTTTAGGAAGGGAACCAATATTTATTGGATATCTTTTATAGGCCAGGGACCATGCTAGATGGTTTACACATATTCTTATTTAATCCTCAGAATAGCTCTGTGAAGTAGATGGTATTATTCTAATTTTATGAAAGATGGAATCTCTAAGAGATTGCACCACTTGTTGCATGCCATATAGTTACTAAGTGATATCACTGGTATTTAAATATAAGTCTTTCTAATTCCCAGACTCATTCATCTCAATGAAATAGTCCCAGGCTTAAAATGATGAGATAATTGCATTGCTATTTATACCATTTTGGAAATCAGTCCCAAATATATTGGAAGAACTGATGTTGAAGCTGAAGCTCCAATAATTTGGCCACCTGATGCAAAGAACTGACTCACTAGAAAAGACCCTGATGCTGGGAAAGATTGAAGGCAGGAGGAGAAGGGGACGACAGAGGATGAGATCATGGGGGTGGTATCACCAACTCGATAGACCTAAGTTTGAGCAAGCTCTAGGAGTTGGTGATGGACAACTTGGTGATTATATTCTTTGTAGCCAGAGAGGGAGAAGCTCTATACAGTCAGCAAAAACAAGACTGAGAGCTGACTGTGGCTCAGATCATGAATGCCTTATTGCCAAATACAGAATTAAGTTGAAGAAAGTAAGGAAAACCACTAGACCATTCAGGTATGACCTAAATCAAATCTCTTATGATTATACAGTGGAAGTGAGAAATAGATTTAAGGGACTAGATCTGATAGGTAGAATGCCTGATGAACTATGGACAGAGGTTCATGACATTGAAAAGGAGACAGGGATCAAGACCATCCCCATGGCAAACAAATGCAAAAAAGCGAAATGGCTTTCTGGGGAGGCCTTACAAATAGCTGTGAAAAGAAGAGAAGTGAAAAGCAAGGGAGAAAAGGAAAGATATAAGCATCTGAATGCAGAGTTCCAAAGAATAGCAAGAAGAGATAAGAAAGACTCCTCAGTGATCAGTGCAAATGAATAGAGGAAAACAACAGAAGGGGAAAAACTAGAGATGTCTTCAAGAAAATAGAAATGTCTTCAAGAAATAGAGATGTCTTCAAGAAATATAGAGATACCAAGGGAACATTTCATGCAAAGATGGGCTCGATAAAGGACAAAAATGGTCTGGACCTAATAGAAGCAGAAGATATTAAGAAGAGATGGCAAGAATACACAGAACTGTACAAAAAAGATCTTCATGACCAAGGTAATCATGATGGTGTGATCACTCACCTAGAGCCAGACATCCTGGAATGTGAAGTCAAGTGGGCCTTAGAAAGCATCACTACGAACAAAGCTAGTGGAGGTGATGGAATCCCAGTTGAGCTATTTCAAATTCTAAAAGATGATGCTGTGAAAGTGCTGCACTCAATATGCCAGCAAATCTGGAAAGCTCAGCAATGGCCACAGGACTGGAAAAGGTCAGTTTTCATTCCAATTCCAAAGAAAGGCAATGCCAAAGAATGTTCAAACTACCGTACAGTTGCACTCATCTCACATGCTAGTAAAGTAATGCTCAAAATTCTCCAAGCCAGGCTTCAGCAATATGTGAACTGTGAACTCCCTGATGTTCAAGCTGGTTTTAGAAAAGGCAGAGGAACTAAAGCTCAAATTTCCAACATCTGCTGGATCATGGAAAAAGCAAGAGAGTTCCAGAAAAACATCTATTTCTGCTTTATTGACTATGCCAAAGCCTTTGACTGTGTGGATCACAATAAACTGTGGAGAATTCTTCAAAAGATGGGAATACCAGACCACCTGATCTGCTCCTTGAGAAACCTTTATTCAGCTCAGGAAGCAACAGTTAGAACTGGACATGAAACAACAGACTGGTTCCAAATAGGAAAAGGGGTACCTAAAGGCTGTATATTGTCACCCTGTTTATTTAACTTCTATGTAGAGTACATCATGAGAAATGCTGGACTGGAAGAAGCACAAGCTGGAATCAAGATTTCTGGGAGAAATATCAATAACCTCAGATATGCAGATGATACCACCCTTATGGCAGAAAGTGAAGAGGAACTAAAAAGCCTCTTGTTGAAAGTGAAAGAGGAGAGTGAAAAAGTTGGCTTAAAGCTCAACATTCAGAAAATGAAGATCATGGCATCTGGTCCCGTCACTTCATGGGAAATAGATGGGGAAACAGTGGAAACAGTGTCAGACTTTNTGAAATCAGATTGCCAGGAGAAATATCAATAACCTCAGATATGCAGATGACACCACCCTTATGGCAGAAAGTGAAGAGGACCTAAAAGCCTCTTGATGAAAGTGAAAGAGGAGAGTGAAAAAGTTGGCTTAAAGCTCAACATTCAGAAAATGAAGATCATGGCTTCTGGTCCCATCACTTCATGGCAAATAGATGAGGAAACAGTGGAAACAGTGTCAGACTTTATTTTTTGGGGGCTCCAAAATCACTGCAGATGGTGACTGCAGCCATGAAATTAAAAGACGTTTACTCCTTGGAAGAAAAGTTATGACCAAACTAGATAGCATATTCAAAAGCAGACATTACTTTGCCAACAAAGGTCCATCTAGTCAAGGCTATGGTTTTTCCAGTGGTCATGTATGGATGTGAGAGTTGGACTGTGAAGAAAGCTGAGCGCCAAAGAATTGATGCTTTTGAACTGTGGTGTTGGAGAAGACTCTTGAGAGTCCCTTGGACTGCAAGGAGATCCAATCAGTCCATTCTAAAGGAGATCAGCCCTGGGATTTCTTTGGAGGGAATGATGCTGAAGCTGAAACTCCAGTACTTTGGCCACCTCATGCAAAGAGTTGACTCATTGGAAAAGACTCTGATGCTGGGAGGGATTGGGGGCAGGAGGAGAAGGGGACGACAGAGGATGAGATGGCTGGATGGCATCACTGACTTGATGGACGTGAGTCTGAGTGAACTCCGGGAGCTGGTGATGGACAGGGAGGCCTGGCATGGTGCAATTCATGGGGTCACAAAGAGTCGGACATGACTGAGTGACTGAACTAAACTGAACTGAAATCTAGTGAAGTGAAAGAAACTTTAATATCTTAAGTGAAAATGACATGTTGAGTTTTAATAAGAGGTAAAAAGGTGTGAATATTTGCATGAGAAGCCTGTGACTCTGGGAAGAACTGTGATTCTAAAAAATTCCAGAAGACCATACAAATATTTTTGTATTCCTTACATATGTCAAGAAATGAATATACTGCTGTGACAACCAAGATTCTATGCAGTTAACTCTGAAACAGAAAACTGAATAGCAATCAATTGAATAAGTGATTTGAAACAGTGTGAGAAGTTAATCTATGACAAATAAAAATAACCATGTAACAAATAAGGTGATAATTATCTGAACTAGCTTGAATTTACATCTCACACCAGACCCTTCAAAAAAACTCTGGATGGGTTAGAGTTAAGTATGAAAACAAAACAAATTTATTAAGAAAATCTAGACGAAAATAGAACAGAATATTTATGACATCTAAAAAAGGGGTAAGGTAGACTTAAAGTGCAGAGAAGGCAATGGCACCCAACTCCAGTACTCTTGCCTGGAAAATCCCATGGATGGAGGAGCCTGGTAGGCTGCAGTCCATGGGGTTGCTGCAGGTCGGACACGACTGAGTGACTTCACTTTCACTTTTCACTTTCATGCACTGGAGAAGGAAATGGCAACCTACTCCAGTGTTCTTGCCTGGAGAATCCCAGAGACAGGGGGAGCCTGGTGGGCTGCCGTCTCTGGGGTCACACAGAGTCGGACACGACTGAAGCGACTTAGCAGCAGCAGCAGGCTTAAAGTGAGGACAAAAATGCTGTATTTTGATGACAGAATAAAGGAAACTTCTGCATGGTAAAGTGTGGCTCTATTTTGGGGGATCTCTCTTCTACTGATTTATGCATCTACCTTGATCAATACCACATTGTCTTGACTACTCTATCTGTATAGTAACTCTTAATATCAGGTAAGGATGATTCCTTCCAATTAATACTTTTTCTCAAAAAAGGCTGCTTTATGTCAAATCTCAACATGAATCAGCTGTAGGTATACATGTATCCCCTCTTGAAGCTCCTCCCATCTCCCTCCCCATCCCACCCCTCTAGGTTAATATAGAGCCCCTGTTTGAATTTCCTGAGCCATACAGCAAAGCAATTATCCTTCAATAAAAAATAAATTAATTAAAAAAGGTTGTTTTAGCCATTCTAGAACTTTTGTCTTTATATGAATTTTATAATAAGCTTGTTTATATCTACAAAAAAAACCCATTCCTGGTATTTTGATTGGAATTACACTAAACCTATAGATGAGTTTGAGGAAAACTGACATCATTATTGAGTCATACAATCCACGAACACAACAGTCTCTATATTCATTTAGGTCTTCTTTGATTTCTTTCATTAGCATTTTGTATTTTTCACCATACAGATTCTATACATGTTTTCTGAAGCTTGAAAGTGGAAGTGTTAGTCACTCAGTCATGTCTGACTCTGCAATACCATGGACTGTAGCCTGCCCGGCTCCCCTGTCCCCTGTCCATGGAATTCTCCAGGCAAGAGTACTGAAGTGGGTAGCTATTCCCTTCTCTAGGGAATCTTCCTGACTTAGGGATTGAACCCATGTCTCCTGCACTACAGACAGGTTCTTTACTATCTGAGCCGCCAGGAAAACCCTAATCATTTCATTTTCTTTAGAGTGACTGTAAATGGTCTCATGTCTTTAATTTTGGCTTCCACATGTTTGTTGTTAGTATATGAAAATGCAATTGATGCTTAAGTAGAGTAGCAAGTTTTGACTGACTATGTTGGCATGTGTTTGTCTCTATGGGTGGGTGAGGATATATTTATTCTAAGAATCAGAGTAAATAATCACATTTATATGAAAATTTTGTATGCTAATTGCAATAAGTGAAATAAAAATGACAAACAAAAACAGCAAAAAACAAATTACAATAAAACAATGATGGCAGGTACACTGAGAAACAGGTACAATGTGGAAAGCTCTGAAAAGATTTAGCCAAATCATTCTGGAAAGAAATCTGAAAAGATATAATAATTGATATTAAACTGAACATGAGAGAAGTTTAAGAGGGAAGAACATATGTATACCTATGACTGATTCATGTTGATATATGACAGAAACCATCACAATATTGTAAAGTAATTACCCTCCAATTAAAAAAAAAAACAACAACAAAAAAACTGAACATGCTTCATGCCCTGAAAATTCTACTTAGGGGAAAATACTCCAAGGAAGTAAGCAAAAGAAAAGCCAAGAAGTTGACACAAAGATGTTTATGGCTACACTATGTATGAGGAAAAACAACCCAAATGGCCCAAACAGAGGAGAAACTATCAGAACTGTAAAAAAAAATTGTAAATATAATTATACTTACATTATAGTATAATATACTACTATGAAATGTTAAGTAAAAGAAGCAAAAACAAATAATCTATTGACACACAGTTTAAATACATGTAATGTAATGTACTTAAAGTGTCATTATTTAGACCTTAGCAGTGACCATAAGATTTTAAACAATATAAATCAATTATAACGACAGAAGTCAAGATAAGAAATTAAAATCTTCTATAAATTATCTGCATAGAATACTCCATCCTGTGGCAGAAAATACTTAATATATATTCTTAATAAAATGAGTAAAATAAACTAATAATATATATACAAATTTTATCATTTAGTTTTCTAGCAAAAACCGGGTTCTCTTCCCTTATCAAGACTCTGTTCTTACTGAAATTTGTTTTGCTTCTTTTAAAGATTAAAGTCAGAACTGTTACTGTTTTCCATACAGAATCTCTGTAGTTTGTACATAATTGAGTTTAGCTGGAAACACTTTTATCTTTCTACTTTAATGACCCTAAATGTCTCTGGAAAAACAATTTAATTTACAACAGACACAGTGATTAATCTGTTAATTACAGTGATCTGTTAAAGTGACACTGAGTTCTTGAATTTTTTTTCTAGTTAAAAATGCTAAAGATGATGAATAAATCACTACAAAATGATTTGCCTCCATTTCTTGTGCTATTACAAGCCTCAATCAAATTAAGTGAAACTTTTAAACACAGAATACTACTTTAAAGTAAAATTTTGATTTTTTTGATACATGAATAATGACACATAAAGTTGTTAGATTTATAGTGACATTTAATGGAAACATTTGACTTATACCTATTTAGAAGCTTTTGTGGAATTAATCACAAACTTATGTTTGTCTGATTTATATACATATATATTTAAATTTTATTGAAGTATAATTGATTTACAACCTTGTGTTAATTTCTGCTGTACAACAAAGTGATTCTGTTTTACATATATATTTTCTTATTCATATTCTTTTCCATTTATAGTTAATCACACTATATTGAGTATAGTTACCTGTATATATGTATGATTTAAATACTTTTTTTTCAAATAGTTTCCAGACTAAACACAAGGAAAGAGGGATGGCTGAAGTATACACTAATAATGCTTAGGGCAGCTAAAGTATCCAAAAGAGAAGAAAGAGAAAGCTTAGCTTTTGAAACAAAATATTGGTGCTTAGATTTTTTTTAAACTCCACATATATATAATATTTGATTAAAATGTAAACACATTAAATATGTGTTGGGAAAGGATAAAGAGGCCAAGACTCCAGATACAATTATAATAATATTGATACTTCTTGCATCAAGAGTTTATTTAACCATCAATCTTAGCATCTGGAACACATCAGGAAGGCAACAACAAGCCTCAGAGAATGAACACCAAAGTTCATGCTCTCAAGTATATAGGTAGGCCCAGACTTTCATTCAGAGCTTCTTAACTTTGAACTGACTCACAGTTCTTTTGAGCTTGGGTATCTAGCTTCCAGCAACACAGAATATTAGAAGCAGAAGTTTCTGATGGTATCCAACAGTAATGGAAGAAAGAGAAAAATCTATAAACATTGGACACAAGAACTTAAAGAGATAAGTAGATCTTCCTTAACTCGTGATGGGATTACATCTTGATAAACCCATCATAAGTTGAAAATACTGTAAGTCAAAAATTCATTTAATACAACCTCACCTATTGAACATCATAACTTAGCCTAGCCTACTTTTAACATGCTCAGAGTACCTACATTAGCCTGTAGTAGGCAAAATCATTGAATGCAAAGCCTATTTTATAATAAGCGTTGAATATCTCATGTAATTTATTGAATATTGTACTGAGAGTGAAAAACAGGATGTTGGGTACAGAGTGGTTGTAAGGGTACTGGTTGTTTACCTTCATGATGGTGAGGCTGACTGGGAGCTGCTGCTGTCCAGCACCATCATAAGAGTATTATATCACATATCGTTAGCCCAGGAAAAGACCAACATTCAAAGTATGATTTCTACTTGAAAGCACATTGCTTTCTCATCATCTCAAAGTCAAAAAGTCGTAACTCTGTATACAGAGTCTCTGTATACATCTCAATAGTTCCTAACAGACTCAGTCTAATAAACTGAATTGGCTGCTACTGATTCTGAATCATTATAGAAAAGTTACAGTCTATTCAATCAATTATATTTAGACTGGTTGGGAAGTTTTTAAAAAAATTTTTTTATATAAAAACTGTAATTTTATTTTTTATATTTATTTTTTGGCTGTGCCAAGAGGCATGTGGGATCGTAGTTCCTCAATTAGGGATTGAACCCATCCCCCCTGCACTGGACATGCAGAATCTTAACCACTAGACCACCAGGGAAGTACTTCAATGAGTACTTTTAAATAGACTGTGAATGAAAATGAATTAAATGGAATAAAAATTTGATGCTTCATAATAATAATAGTAAGTAACATTTACTGAGTATTTGTCATACACTAGGAACCATGCTGAAAGTTTAACTCATACATGCATAGAAGGGGTTAGCTTCAATTATCTGAAAGTATTCAATTATATAAAATATTTCAATACTCAAAGATACTGGTTGAGGTATTATTGTGTTATTACAGTTTTACAGTATCCAGTCAAGTCTTGTACTTACCTACAGGGACAAATGGGGAGTCTCTAGATTTTCTGATCAGTCGGGATAACTGGCCTTCATCTTCATCTGCTGACCACTGGTTATCTGAAGACATTTTTCTCTCTAATAACTAGGGGATAAATGTGGTTGCTATGAATGATCAGAAAAATCTGTTTCCCTCTTCCAATATACTCTTGATTTTGTGTTCTTCATTTGCTTGACATGACTGCTCAACTGAAATAAAGTTATCTTTCCTTCATCCTTTGCATTGTGGAATCCTTTCATTTTGTTTAGGAGTGGAGGAAAAAGAAATATACACAGTGGTAAATAACAATCAGATTCCATGTGCTCGGCATTTGTAATAATTGGGAATCTCAGAACTTCCACAAAGAGTAAGAGCAGAGTTTCTATTACAAAATACAGTTTTAAAGAATGATGGCAAAGCCAACAGAGGCAAAAATAACTCCAGATTTACAGTTGCTGGGAGAATGACCACTCCAGTTCTGCAGAATGTGTAGGGTACTATAAAGTCATTGAGATTTTTACCAAGGACCTACCATGTACCAGGTGCTACCCTAGTCAATGGAAATAATCTTCTTTGACTGCATAGGATGAATGAGGAAACTAGCAAGAGCTACTATAATCACAATCAACATGATCTGGAAGTATCTGTTTGTTATCCGTGCAACCCTCTATTTTTAACCCTCAAATCTGAAATACGATGGCTTCATTCTTTGATATCAATCAGCTTTCATCAGAAAATGCAATCTGGTAAATGGCAGAAGCACAATACCTTTAGCGTACTCCACCACCTGCAGCCTGTCTTCTGGTGTTTGCTTAGCAGGAAGCCGTGGATCAGAACAGGCTTTGCAAAGACGCCACACGTTCAGGTGCAATTTCTAACTAATTGATAATGGGAAAGCCAGTACCCTCGCCCCAGCAAGGGGGCGTGGCCGGCTGGTATTGGCCAAGGTTTCATAAACCCCAGCTGGAAACTTACTAGTAGCAGGACCTGGACCACAAACATTAGGTTTTCGAAGATAACATTCAAGGAAACATTAAGCTTTTCAAGAAAAGCCCTTTCCTTCTGCCTTCAAAAGGGCGCTCCCAATTCCCCCTGTGGTTGAGTCCCCGTTATCCAACTCCTAGTCCAGAAATTGAACGGAAAGTGAGGGCAGGGTTACAACAGGGGTTTGTAGGTGGGAGTGGGGTTAGCCTTATGAGGCCAAGATTCTTGTTGTCTTTTAGTGCGCTTGCCAGGTGGCCGCCCACAGTGGCAGAGATCTGAGGCTGAGGAGCTGCGAGCCTGTCCCAGCTCATCTGACCGCCAAGTCCTCGCACCTGAGCTCCACGTGGAGCTGGGAGCCGCACGCTCTCCCTGCCAGGAAGGACATGACATCACTGAGCCCTCGGCCAATCCGAAGGCCCAGGGGCGGGAGACAGCCGGTGTGAGTGAGCTGCGCCTGCGCAGCGTGAAGCTACTCTGTCTTTCTCTGCGGGTGGTGGCGGATGCTGTCTTCGCTGCTTCTGTGAGGGTGCACCCTTGAGGCCTCAGAGAAATTCTGACTCAGGTCTCCCAACTAGCCACGAACGCCTCAGGTTGAGGACAGGGGAACAGGTAAAGTTCACGCTTTTACCTTAGAAGTTTGAAGTTTTTAATTATTTTAGATTTACAGAAAAGTTCCCAGAATAGTACAAAAAACTATATCTGATAGCTTAGATCCCCCTTTGTTAACATTTAGTCGCATTTGCTTTATCATTTTCCTCTGGATATGGTTTCTTCCTTCCTATGAGCCGCCTGAGAGAAAGTTGCACACGGATAGGCCCGTACCCCTATACACTTTGTATGCACCTTGTACATTTTCTTACATAACCATCGTACAAAGAGAAAAATCAAGAAATTAGCAGTGCTATAATATGATAATCTCAAGAGTTTATTCACATGTCACTAATGGTCCCAATAATCCTTAACAGCCAAAAAAATTTTTTTTTCTTGTCAAGGATCCAGTCCACTCCAATACACATTACATTTGGTTGTCAAGTGTCTTTTAGACTCTTTTAATCTGGAATTTCCTTAGTTGGTGTATTACTCAAGATTTTTCAGAAAAACAGAACTGATAGGGTTTTTTTTTTTTTAATATTCATTTGTTTCTTTGGCTGTGTTGGGTCTTAGCTGCAGTACACGGGATCTTCATTGTAACCCATGGACACCTAGTTTTGTCTCGTGAACTCTAGAGCTCAGTGGGCTTTAATAGTTGCAGATTTTAAATTTCTGATCCTACTCAGTGACTTTTTTTTCCCCTTCTGTGAAATAAATAGTGAAGCTGTCTGCTGAGAGGAACATTGTGGAAATGAGTGTGGTGAAGGTTTGTCCTTTGTGGCAACTGAGGGCAAATTATGAGATTTCTTAGCAACATGAAAGTCTAACTCAGATTTTGTACTTTCTCCTGAGAGCAGCAGTGGAAGAAAATGGCTGGGATCAATTGTTTGTTTAACAAAGGTTAATTGAGTGCTGCAGACAGAAAGGTATCTTAAGACAAATGCCCTGTGCTCAAGAAGCTTAGAATCAGGTTGGGGAGATGGATGAGTAAAGCAGTGTCATGTGAGAACCTGTTGCGATGATGGGAGGAAGAGGTATGGACTTACAGGAGCTAAAGGATCTTAAAATTCAAACTGGAGAGTTAAAGAATTCTTTTGGAGAAAGTGATTTATGGGATTTTTTTAAAGAAAACTTATAGATTTTAGATGAAGAGATGGTAGAGATGTTGCAGGCAGAGGGTACAACTTGTGGAAAGGCACAGAGGCAAACAGCAAAAGCGGTTCAAGGTGTAGAATTGGGTGGGAGTGGCTTGTAGAGGATGGAGCTATATGACCAGTGGGGCCAGATCATGAAACCCTTGCATTTTATTCATTAAAATTTTTTACTGGAGTATAGTTGATTTACAATATTGTGTTAGTTTCAGGTGTATAGCAAAGTGAAGCAGTTCTGTCTTTCCATAAATATATATCCGTTCTTTTTTTAGGTTCTTTTCCCATGTAAGTTGTTAACAAAATATTGAGTAGAGTTCCCTGTGCCGTATAGCTCTTTGTTAGTTACCTATTTTATTTATAGTAGTGTGTATATGTTAATCCCAATCTCCTAATTTAACACTCCCACGTTTTCCCTTTGGTAACTGTAAGTTTGATTTCAAGATTTGTGAGTCTGTTACTATTTGTAAATTTCCTTGTGTCGTTTTTAAAATTAGATTCCATATATAAGTGATATCATGTAACATTTGTCTTTCTCTGACTGACTTCACTTAGTATAATAATCTCTGGGTCCATCCAGAGATTGCTGCAAATGGCATTATTCCATTCTTTTTTATAGCTGAGTAGAGGGATTGGGGGCAGGAGGAGAAGGGGACAACAGAGGATGAGATGGCTGGATGGCATCACTGACTCGATGGACGTGAGTCTGAGTGAACTCCGGGAGTTGGTGATGGACAGGGAGGCCTGGCGTGCTGCGATTCACGGGGTCGCAAAGAGTCGGACACGACTGAGCGACTGAACTGAACTGAAACAAAGACTCAAAAGAACTGTCCTATGTAAACGACTCAACCACCTCTTTACTCCTTCTTGTGCTGCTCCTCGCTGGGGGGAGGCCCACACCAATTCCCTCTGGGTGTGCATCTCTGCCTTGCTTCTATCTTAACAAATTGTCTTGTGTCTTCTCCCACTTATTGTTCTGTCTCTAATAATAAATCTTGTACCTGCATTTACAGTTTTTGCCACCATGAGAAATGCATTTTTCCCTGGGGGCAAAGATCCAGGGAAAAATAGCTTCTAGCCTCTACCACTTGTTAATCTGATGGCTAGGATTCCTGGTCTTCATCCAGGCTGTGAAAGTGAAAGTATTAGTCGCTCAGTTATGTCCGAGGCTTTGCAACCCCATGGACTGTAACCTGCCAAACTTCTTTGTCCCTGGAATTCTCCAGGCAGGAATACTAAAGTAGGTTGCCATTCCCTTCTCCAGGGGATCTTTCCAACCTGGAGATTGAACCCAGGTCTCCCACATGGAAGGCAGAATCTTTACCATCTGAACCACTAGGGAAGCCCAGGCTACTCAGGTTCACATCCTGGGCAGGGAATTAGGGTCTTGCTTCACACCACCACTCACTGCTGCCTCTCCAAGATCAAAATGACTATGCTATCATACATGTTTGTAAAAAATTCATCAAACTGTATAATTAAAATGGGTTGATTTTGTTATACGTAATTATACATCAATAAGCTGATTTAAAATTTTTTAAAAATGCGTATATTACCCTAGGCAATCTACAGATTCAGTGCTGCTGCTGCTGCTGCTAAGTCTCTTCAGTTGTGTCCTACTCTGTGCTACCCCATAGATGGCAGCCCACCAGGCTCCCCTGTCCCTGGGATTCTCCAGGCAAGAACACTGGAGTGGGTTGCCATTTCCTTCTCCAATGCATGAAAGTGAAAAGTGAAAGCGAAGTCGCTCAGTCGTGTCTGACTCTTCGCGACCCCATGGACTACAACCCACCAGGCTCCTCTGTCCACAGGATTTTCCAGGCAAGAGTACTGGAGTGGGGTGCCATCACTTTCTCCACAGATTCAGTGCAATCCCTCTCAAATTACCAATGCCATTTGTCATAGAAATAGAACAAAAATGTTTTAAATTTGTATGGAAACACAAAAGACTCCGAATAGCTGAACAGTCTTTAAATAGAAAAACAGAGCTAGGGGAATCAGGCTTCCTGATTTCAGACTATACTACAGAATCTTGCATTTTAAGCTAAGGATTTTGAACTTTGATCTGAAAGCCGCGAGAAGCCACCAAAGGATTTCAGGCAGGAAGTGATTTTTTGTTTAGCTTCCAGAAGCATCATAGAGAACAGTTTGGGAGAGGTAGGGCTGTGGTGAGGCTTACCTAATTGAAGTAAAGAGTGATATGTACAGAAGCGATAGAAGAAGAAGGGTAGGGTCTGGTTGTAGGAAGAAAGAGAAAGCTAGGATGATGTCTTGGGTTCCCAGCTTGAGTAACAGTGACAAATAGTGATTTTGCTATTTGCTGAGATTAAACAAGTAAGAAGCAGGTTAGAGGTAAGGAGACCCACAGTCAGATATTGGCAGATTTTATGGCAACAGGAAAATAAGGCGTGAGTGGGAGAGTTATGATGAATTGATTTACACTGCAGTCCAGCCTGGCTCTCTTAGAGAAGGGAATCAACCTTGGTTGGTAGCCAAGACAGATTAGACTTATTTGAGGTTTCTAAGTTGAAAATGGGTGGGAGAGGTAAAAGGCTGGAAGGCTGGGTTTCAAGAATGAAACTTTAGAGTAAGATTTTATATGTGGCACTTTGGAGGTAATGACGATGTGCTTTGATAGATGTTTAGTATGTCTGTTTTTCTCTAGAAATGGTAAGTTTATTTGTAGGAGCATTTTTTTTTCCCAAGGAGAGGATCTGTATCCTTCATCAGACTCTCAAGGAAATCTCTTAGGACTCTATAAAAATTAAGAATTGGTATTAGCCCCATCGTAACCTATTTCTCATATTTTCAGACATACCTGTCATGCAGTTGCTATATGAGCAGAAGGCAAGTGTTTCTTTATAAAATTTAACTCAGAAGGGCCATACAGAATATGAAGGGAAGAAAATAAAAGGACAATAGCAAAAAGATAGCTAACAGGTTAGCAATTTATTAATAGTGTCTGCTCTCTCCAGTGTTTCCTCCCACTTTCAATATTGGGGCAGATGAGGGGTATGCATTGGCATGCAGTTTGGTGTATGGCATCATTTATGTTTATAAATAAATGTATATCTTACTGTTTAAGCCTTTGGTTTTTTAGAAAGAAAGTTTTTAGATTTCTTTGTTCCTAAGCTTTGGTGGACAATAAAGTAGAACAAAAAGCTCTTCCTCTGGGATCAGAGTTAATAATTTGTTCCCATAACCTGAGAGGTGAGATAGAATTTGAAAGGAGTGCTGTTTCTTTTATAAGCTTAATACTACCTGCTTAGCTTGACAGGTAAAATGGAAGCCAATATTGGAGGGACTAAGAAAATCCTGTAAGAATCCACAGTACTCCCTGTAGAAGTTACTTTCAGCAGCTGAAGCAAATGCATTTCATGCAGGTGCCAATTCTTTATTGTCAGGTACAAAAATGAGAGCTTTTCCAAGTTTTTATGAGAGATTTTAAATATACGGACTCTTCAGAAAACATTATACTGTGTAATAATTAAGTCAGATAGAATTCCAACATGACATTTATAGAAATGAAGGATCTTTTCTGATAGGAAAGTGTCTTTATTCCTCTCACAAATACTTAGGGAGGCAGGGTTTTGACCACAGTGAGGGGCCATGTGGAGCAGTTCCAGTGCTGTTACTAACCACCTTATATATTGTTTCATCCTCACAAAAATCCTAGGAGGTGTGGGTACTGTTAGCCTCTTATGTTAAGTGAGTAAAATATTAGTAAAATGTGGTGATTCTGACTTCCTTGGTCCAGTAGCTAAGACGCTGCACTTCTAAAGCAGGGGGCCTGAGTTTGATCCCTGGTCAGGGGACAAGGGAGCTTCCCTGGTGGTGATAGTGCTAAAGAGTCTGCCTGCCAATGCAGGAAACACAGATGTGGGTTTGGTCACTGGGTCGGGAAGATCCCCTGGAGTAGGAAATGGCAGCCTACCCCAGTATTCTTGCTTGGGAAATCCCGTGGACAGAGGAGTCTGGCAGGAGTCCATGGGGCCACAGAGAACTGGACAAAACGGAGCAGCAAGTGACTAGATCCCGCATACTGCAACTAAAGATCCTGCACCTGGCACAGCCAAAATAAAGAAATATTTAAAAACAAACAAATGTTCTGGAAGCTTTTTTCACTAGACCGCAATGCTGGGAAAAACATTGAGGTGTCACTTGACAGAGGCTTTAAATACAGAGTTGAGCAGCTTAAATTCAGTTTAATGCTGAATCTTTGTAATTTTGAGTTGTGGGAATGGTCTAAGTAAATTGTTCTGGAAATTACAAGCTCAGCTCAGGAAGGGGTGATGAAGAAGTGGAGGCATGGAGACCTGTTTGAAGCATTTTCTGGTATGAGAGATCAGGACTTGGGTGAGATATCTGTGCCTGCCTTAGGAAGCCACTTCTTTGTACCCCAGGAAAGTTGTTTGCTGAACTTCTGCTTTATTGTGGGTTGAATTGAGTGAAGGAGGGAAAAGAAGGTTAAGTCAGTTGTAAAAGGAATGTGTTTGTACTACTGTATCCAGATGTATTATCCCCTCCTTGCCTTAGAGCTACTTCTCTGTCATACCCTTGAATCAGGTGACACTGGCAAGTTCCAGCATAAATGGTTGATCACTCTAGCCATCCCCATTCAGTCTATACATGTGGTCATCCAGGCATTAATTCTGAGGCTAAGAAGGTGGCTGTGGAAGTGCAGTAGAAGGGACTGGTTGAGAGATATGTGGAAGAGGCAGGACTTCTTGATGAATCCATTGGCTTCACAGTGAGTGCCTGCTATATAGTACACACTGTATTGGGCATGAAGAAGAAAGGAGAAAGAGACTGGTGGCTATTAATGAGTGCTAAGAGATTTCTCAAAGAACCAGCTTCTTGAAACAGCCCGCAAATGCTTTCTAGGGCATCACTTTACCTGTTCCTTAGGAAATCATTACAGATATTGAGGAAGCTGGAAAATGTTTATTTAGAGAAGAAGAGAGTGAATTCTTTTTTGATGTGGTAAATCCGAAATATCAAAGTCATGGCAATTGTGAGGTTTAGGAATCTTCTTCACATAGGTGATGGTTCGCAACCTAAGTTTATAAGAAACTCCCAAGGGACTGAACACAGACCAAATGAGTCTTAGGGGATAATTCAAGAGAATTGGTGGAGGAAGGGGCAAACGGTTATAGAGACTAGGATTCAGAAGAGCTGGAGAGGCAGGGCAGCATTGTAGGGAAGTCGGCTTTGGAGTCAGTTGAACTACATGGGATACCAGGATGGCTGTTCACTCTGTGGCCCTGAGCAAGTGACAGAACATCCGCTGGTCTGCTTTCTTCTTTGTCAAGTGCAGATAATTACACCTGCCTGGTAAAGTTGTGAGCACTGTATGAAGTAATTCTGTAAATCTCCCTAGTGTAAAGAAGGTGGGTAATAAATGAAAACTTTTATTATTAGCTGTTACAGTCATAGAATAAATGAATCATTCCAAGGAGAAGGTTGATAATCAGTTTCAGATACATTTTAAAGACCGTGAAGGATGCAGGCCTGGGTTGCACTATGGGATGTGAGAGATTTTTATCTTTAAAAATGGTGAATTCTGGGAACTTCCCTGGAGGTCCAGTGGTTAAGCTATACTTCCAATGCAGAGGGTGTGAGTTCGATCTCTGGTCAAGGAGCTCAGATCCCATAAGCCATTTGGCCAAAAAAAAAAAAAGGCAAATTCTGAATGGTAATTTTCCTTCTTCCCATCTAATTCTCTGTAGGTTCCCAAATAGTTTCCTTTAGAAACAAAATAATGTCATACATCATCTGCGTATTATTATTTTAAAAACTGAACTAGAAATGGGGAACACTGGCCTCTTGATGTTCATTTCCTGGGCCTTCAGTTAATATGACATTTGCCTCAGTTCTGTGGTGATTCCATGGTTCAAGGATTCCTGGTTATTCTTTATGTAGCCTGAATGCTTTTGGTTTTAAATATTGAGTTATTTAAAGTGACACTTATTGAATTGCTTTATTTTTTGCTTTTGTTGATGTTAGTCTGCTATGATTCATTACACCGTGAACTCCTTAGCAGATAAATAAGAATTGAATTTCGGTTATGTTAAGTTCTGTGTTTTCTAAAGCAATACCAAAGAGAAAGGCTTGTATTAGGGTCAAGAGTACAAAAGGAACTATTATGTAATGCTTGGCTCACTTTCTATTCAAGTGTGAAATATGTAGGAATTCAGGGGAAGCAGCTGGATTATTGGAACAGTTAGGAACAGGATATAATAAATATAATAAAATTTAGTAAGTTTTTGCTATTGTTAGCCATTAAAATAAGTGTTGAGCTCATGGACCCAGGGTCTTAACAAAATTAGGAACAAGCTGATGGAAATAGTATCTGCCCTTTGGGTTCCCAGCCCTGCCAACTGTCTTTCAGTTCCTTGAAGATATTGTTTTTCTTTTTTTCTGTTTGTGACACAAGCTGTTCCTGTAGGCTGAAAGACTCTATTCATCCTCTGAAATTCAGCTCAGATGTCACTTCCTCAAGGAAGCCTCTGATCCTCTCCCTGGGAGGGTCAGATTTCATTCTCCTGAACTTCTTCCTCAGAGAGAGCACTGATCACAACAGTATATGCTCCCTGAGGGCAGAGAACAAGTCTAGCTATTTAGGACTCTAAGCCAAGCACCAAGAGCAGAGTACACAGTAGGCATGCAGTAAATGTTGAATGAAGTCCAGCATTTATTAAGCACTAAGTACCTCACGTCATTAACTCCTCACAGTAACCCTTTAGGTAGATATTATCTCCATTAACAGATGACGGGAGTGACACTAGAGAAGTAACTTGCCCCAGGTCATATAGTCAATGAATGACACAGCCAGAACTTGATTCCTGTCATTCTGATGGCAAAGCCAGTGTCCTTTTTTTTCTTTTATTTCTCTCATTGCATGCCATTATCCCACAGAAAAGCCAGTGTTCTGAACATGGCACTGTGCTTAGAAAGACAAACGGAGGGTCTGATCAGAATGCAGTGATGTATTTATAATGGACATTTGTAGTGTGCCTTCCCACCATCCATTCCTGCTTTCCCTAATCACAGGCCCTGCTTTCATTTGGAGGATACACAACTCTCCTTGTCTCAGTCCTCGTGGTTTGGGTGTCCTCAGCCCTTGGGATGAAGTGCTGTGCCCATCGGCATCACCCATCCCATTGAAATAGTATGAATGATTCAGCAATGGACTTCTGACCTAGTATTGTCAATCAAAGAATCAATTGAGACTCAAATGTAGAACTCTGGAGTGTTTCAAAAAGTTGTCTTGATCTTTTCAACTGGCCATGGGTCCTGGAAGCATGAAGACTGGCATTATTTCCAAAGACTTTACCACCTGAAAGAGAGAGGAGGGCAGATGTGGCCCTAGACACTGTCTAGCCACTGATAACATTATCTGAGCCTTGCTCAGGCTGTGCCTCAGGCTCTCTGTTCCTAAAGTGAAAGTGAGGTTGCTCAGTCGTGTCCGACTCTGCGACCCCATGAAGCCTACCAGGCTTCTCTGTCCATGGGATTTTCCAGGCAAGAGTACCGGAGTAGGTTGCCATTTCCTTCTCCAGGGGCTCTTCCTGATCCAGGGATCGAACCCTGGTTACCCGCACTGCAGGCAGACACTTTACCCTCAGAGGGAAGCCCCCTGTTCCTAAACCTTTCACTAATTTCAGTCAGAGTTCTTTTCTACTTAAGTCATTTTGGGTTGGGAGTTCTGTCACCAGCAATCAAGGAAATCTAACCAATACAGGACCTAAAAAGCACTGACATGTTTTGCCTCTTCTCTGTTTCCATTTTGCATAGGCTTAAGTCATGTCCTTAGGTTCTTGGAATGATCATAAATGTGTGTTTTCTGGGCCTGAGAAGGTAGTATAGCAGCAATGCTTGTCAAAACAGGTGTTGTGGTTTTAGGAATCAGGGCTCTAAGACTAGCTCAGTACCTTGTGGAATGTGAGAAACTTCACTTGTTTATTTTTCCCTACCTGTAGAGAGTAAGGATAATATTTGCTACACCAAAGGGAGTTGAGAAGAATGTGCCCAGTACTTTGTACTTTGGTATTACACACCTTCCAGCATGCCACTAATACTTCACCAGATCAACTTGTGGTTTTTCAGATTTCTCAATCCCTAGACTGACCTAACCAGTAGTAAGTGGGCAAATAAGGATGCCTCTACTTTTGGGAGACCCTGGAGGGAGGATATTCACATTCCATAGTTCAGGAGACTGTAGACTCATGTCCTGACCTCACTGTAATGGTAACTGTTTTCATGCACAAGAAAGAATAGTAAACTTCCATTCTTTCTGCTCTATGGATTTCACAAAGGGAGTTTTTGGACTTGAACTTTTCAAAACCCATTCAGATCCTTCCAAAATTGCCTTTTATTTTTATTTTTTGTCCATGCTACATGGAGTATGTGACCTTAGTTTCCTGACCAGGGACTGAACCAGCATCCTCTGTTATTTGAAGTGCAAGTCTTAACCATTGAACAACCAAGAAAGTCCCCCAAATTGCTTTTTCTGAAATCTGCTAGCTGTATTTAGTTATCTGGCTGTAGAAGGAAAAATATGTACATTCAGGTAGCTTAATTTTCCACCATGAAGGAAAGCCCTCCCAGAGATGCTAAGAAAAATGAAAGTAAGCCAGCAAAGATATAAATCATTCATTTATTTCCATTCCTAAAATATATGTGAATTTATTGATTTGATATTTAAAATCGCCCTTTTGCAAAATCATCTCAGAAAACATACTAAATTTATTAAAATGCATACAAACTTGTGCTGAAAATTCTAAATCCTCTCACTGACCAACTTGTTTTCAATGCACTTGTGATGATTTTCCAAGGTTTCTGCGGCTACAAGGAACAAAGAAATCACCTTGGGACCAGAGTAGAAATTTCATCAGAATAATCCAAACAATATTTGTCTACCTCTTTACAGACTCACAGGTTGCCTATTTTGAGGGGGCTCTTAGAAAGTATATGCAAGCATTCAGTGTTTCCCTCATTACAGTGTGCATTTCCTTTGCTTGCAGTTTAAAACATCCAGCCAAGTACATGCCAGATAATAGGCAAAATGAACCCAAGAACTCTGCTTCATGTAGTTTCATGGGGGTACTAAAGTGTACTAAAGTACAGTCTTCCTTGTGAGAATTAAAGACTGGAATGCAGGAGAACAAACTTTAGTGGAATACCGGAATGAAAAACAACAGAGCTGGGCAGAACCAGGTGTGGCGTCCTGGTACATTAATTTTGAAAGCCAGCCCACTGATACTAAGAACAGCAAGTAGATTCAGATTCCTTAAAAAAAAAAAAAAAAAAAAAACCTGTGCTTTTAGGTTTGGATTTTTCAAATTAGTATTTCTTTATTCAGTTTATGAATTCTTAAGATGTTTTCCCCTCTTCCTTTTCAAAATCTTCCTTTGTGTGATTTAATTCTTATTAGCATCAGCCTCTCATAGAAATGGTGAAATTAAAATTTATTGGGTCATAATTTAAATAAAACAAATTGTGAAGTTATGGAATAAAGTAAGATCTGAGGATAATGGTAGAATTTAATTATGGAAGCCCACTGTTTCTTTCAAGAGAGAGTTCAAAGTTGTTTTGTTTTTGATTCTTGGGAGATGATAGAAAATGGCTAACTAGGTTATAACATAAACTTTTAGGGATGAAATGCAAATTTACCCAAAAAAGGAGTTCCCATCTCCAACTGGACTCCAACTGGAGTTCCCATCCCCAGTTACTGTTTTAAGTGTGAAGCCAAAACCTTAAAGTATTTGAGCCCTTTGGGTCTCAGCTCTCTGCTTCCACTATTTCACAGCATATCCGTAGATGTGAGGGCGCACTAGCTCCCAGGACAGAGGGGCCTGCAAGTGCTGCAGCTTCAGCTTGGAGAAGCGGGCCTGCTCCAGGGCCTTCCAGCTCTCTCTGGTCAGGTGGCATCCATCAAACAGAAGGTGCCAGACGGGATCCAGGACCTGTTGCCAGAAGTAATTCCAGGTGGAAGGCTTATCTGCTACATGCTCCATGAAATAAAAAGCTCCTCCCTGAGAAAGAAAAGGGGGAAAGAAAACCACACCAAGAATTTTAGTTTGGGACAAACAATTTGATAAGATGTTTAAATGTCAGATTTCAGTGGCCCCAGAGGTCCACTTCACGAGAAGGCGTGGAGAAATCCAAACTTACTACCATACCACTGTGGTTAATAGTGTCATCTTCTGTCAGATTGTATACAGAGCTGCCAGGCTATATTGTCTGTTCATAAAAGTAATACATAATGATAGCTAAAATTTAAAGCAATTTAAAGCATTCAAGGCCCGATTCTTAATGCCTGTCACCTGCGTGCTTGCGTGCTCAGTCACTTCCAACTCTGCGACCCCCGTGGACTGTAGCCCACCAGGCTCCTCTGTCCATGGGATTCTTCAGACAAGAATACTGGAGTGGGTTGCCATGCCCTCCTCCAGGGGATCTTCCTGAACCCATGTCTCTTGCATCTCCTGCATTGGCAGGTGGATTCTTTACCACTGAGCCACTTCAGAAGCCTGGTTGTCAAACTGCCCTTTGGAAGAGTTGCCCCAGTTTGTATTCATAGCAGCAATAGATGTGAGTGCCCATTTTCAATAAATGCTCATCTATATTTTAAAAAATCTATTTGGTGTGTAATGTGGTATTTTTTATAACATGTATTTTTAATTGTAACATCTTTTACTAAACGTATGTGTTGGAAAGATCCCCTGTAGAAAGGAATGGCAACCCACTCTAGTATTCTTGCCTAGAGAATTCCATGGACAGAGGAGCCTGGTGGGCTATACAGTCCATGGGGTCGTAAAGAGTCTGACACGACTGAGTGACTAACACTTTGACTACTAATACTGGCTGTTTGGATTTCTGTTTTTCTGATTTGTCTGTTAATGTCCATTATCAGTTTTCTAATAGGCCATTGGGGTTTTTTTTACCGATTAGTAAGGGCTTTCCGGAGAAGGCAATGGCACCCCACTCCAGTACTCTTGCTTGGAAAATCCCATGGATGGAGGAGCCTGGAAGGCTGAAGTGCATGGGTTCGCAGAGGGTCGGACATGACTGAGAGACTTCACTTTCACTTTTCACTTTCATGCACTGGAGAAGGAAATGGCAACCCACTCCAGTGTTCTTGCCTGGAGAATCCCAGGGACAGGGGAGCCTGGTGGGCTGCCATCTATAGGGTCGCACAGAGTCAGACAGGATTGAAGTGACTTAGCAGCAGTAAGGGCTTTTATTATAATTAAACTATATACACTACAAATGTTTCTCCCATTTGTTGTTTGCCTTTTAATTACAATTTTTTAACTTCTCTTTTTATTAAAAAAAACCAAACCTTTAAATTCTTCTGAAAATTGTTCTTAGGCTCTGCTTTGCAAGCCTGTGGGAGTCTGAATCCATACCAATCATTATCTGAGGCTAAATAACCATGTCTTGTACTTTTGTACCATTATCACAGAATGAAAGTGATAGGATTAATTTTAAAAAATGAATCATCTAACAAGTGAGAACATACAGTACAGCACAGGGAACTCTACTTAATGCACTGTGGTGACATGAATGGGAAGGAAGCCCAGAAGGGATTCACTTTGCTGTACAGTAGAAACTAATGCAACATTGTAGAGCAACTATCCTGTAATAAAAATTAATTTTAAAAAAATAGGAAAAAATAAAAGCACAAGCTTTCGGTTTGTTAAAAAAAAATCCACTAGGTCTCTTCGTCAGTGACACAAGTGGGAGCACTGGGATAGGAGTCTTGAAGAGGAACTTCTCGGATTGTTTTAAGAAAATGGCAGACAAGCCCAACATGGGGAAATCAACAGCTTCCGTAAGGCCAAGCTGAAGAAGACTGAGACGCAGGAGAAGAACATCCTTTCGACCAAAGAGATCATTGAGCAGGAGAAGCAAGCAAAGTGAAATTTCTTGTGAACCTGGAGGATTCTCCACCACATCACCTTGGAGACCCTATCCGTGAGGTGGAGGAAACTCCACCTGCAAGATGTACACAAGTGACAGCTGCACTGTGAGATTAAACAGTATGTTTCTAAATTATGAACAAGTTACTGAAGAAATCAAAAAAGAAATTAAACATTTCCTAGAAACAAATGGCAATGAAAACACAACAACTCAAAACCTATGGGATGCAGCAAAAGCAGTTCTAAGAGGGGAATTTATACCAATACAGTCCTACCGCAAGGAACAAAAACATTGAATAGACAACCTAACTTTATACCTAAAACAACTGGAAAAAGAAGAACAACAAAAAAACCCCCCAAATTAGCAGAAGGAAACAAATCATAAAGATTGAAAGAAATGAAAGAAAAAATAGTAAAGATTAATAAAAATAAAGGCTGGTTCTCTGAGAAGATAAACAAAATTGACAAACCTTTCGCCAGACTCATCAAGAAAGAAGAATCAAATCAACAAAATAAGAAATGAAAAAGGAGAGGTTACAACAGTGCAGAAATACAAAGGATTATAAGAGACTTCTGAACAACTACATAGCATAACCTAAAATGGATAACCTGGAAGAAATGGAAAAATTCTTAGAAAAGTTCAATCTTCCAAGACTGAACCAGAAAGAAATAGAAATTATGAACAACCCAATTATAAACACAGAAATTGAAAATGTGATCAAAAATTTCCCAAAAAACAAACCTGGGAGCAGATGGCTTCACAGGTGAATTCTGTCAAACTTTTAGAGAAGAGCTAATACCCATCCTTCTAAAACTCTTTCAAAAATTGCAGAGGAAAAAACCCTTCCAAACTCATTCTATGAGGCCACCATCACTGTGATTCCAAAACCAGACAAAGACAACACAAGAAAACAAAACTACAGGCCAATATCACTGATGAACATAGATGCAAAAATCCTCAACAAAATTTCAGCAAACAGAATTCACCACTACGTTAAAAAACTCATACACCATGATCAAGTTAGGTTTACTCCAGGGATGCAAGGATTCTTCAATATATGCAAATCAATGTGATACACCATATTAACAAATTGAAAGATAAAAACCATATGATAATCTCAATAAAAGCCTCAATAGAAAAAGCCTTCCACAAAATTCAGCACCCATTTATGATTTAAACTTCAAAAAATGGGCATGGAAGGAACCTACCTCAACATGGTAAAGGCCATATATGATAAGCCCACAGCAAACATTATTCTCAATGGTGAAAAACTGAAAGCATTCCCCAAAGATCAGAAACAAGACAAGGGTATCCGCTCTCACCACCATTATTCAACATAGTTTTGGAAGTCCTAGTTACAGCAATCAGAGAAGAAGAAATAAAAGGAATCCAGATCAGAAAAGGAGAGTGCGCCTTGTTTGCAGATGACATGATACTATACAGAAAACCCTAAAGATATTATCATAAAATTACTAGAGCTAATCAGTGAATTTAGCCAAAGTTGCAGGAGACAAAATCAATACACAGAAGTTACTTGCATTCCTGTATACTAACAATGAAAAATCAGAAAGAGAAATTAAAGAATCAGTCCCATTCATCATTGCAACAAAAGAATAAAATATCTAGGAATAAACCTACTTAAGGAGACAAAATAACTGTATACAGAAAGTTATAAGACACTGATGAAAGAAATCAAAGACAACATAAACAGATGGAGAGATAGTCCATGTTCCTGGGTAGGAAGAATCCATATTGTGAAAATGACTATAGTACCAAATGCAATCTACAAATTCAGTGTAATCCCTATCAAATTACCAATGGCAGTTTTCACAGAACTAGAACAAAAATTTCACAATTCATATGGAAACACAAAAGACCCTGAATAGCCAAACCAGTCTTGAGAAAGGAGAATGGAGCTGGAGGAATCAACCTTCCTGACTTCAGATTATACTACAAAGCTACAGTCATCAAGACAGTATGGTACTGGTACAAAAACAGAAATACAGACCAATGGAACAATATAGAAAACACAGAAATAAACCAATGCACCAATGGATACCTTATTTTTGACAAAAGAGGCAAGAATATACAATGGAGCAAAGACAGCCTCTTCAGTAAGTGGTGCTAGGAAAACTGGACAGTTACCTGTAAAATAATTAAATTAGGACACTTCCTAACACCATAAACAAAGATAAACTCAAAATGGATTAAAGACCTAAATGTAAGACCAGAAACTGTAAAACTCTTAGAGGAAAATATAGGCAGAATACTTGATGACATAAAGCAAGATCCTCTATGACCCACCTCGTAGAGTAATGGAAATAAAACCAAAAGTAAACAAGTGGGACCTAGTTAAACTTAAAAACTTTTGCATACCAAAGAAACGATAAGCAAGGTGAACAGACAGCTCTCAGAATTGGAGAAAATAATAGCAAATGAAACAAGGGTTAATTTCCAAAATATACAAGCAGCTCATTCAACTCAGTACCAGAAAAACAAACAACCCAATCAAAAATTGGCAAAAAGACCTAAACAGAGTCATACAGTCATGCAAAGAGGTCATACAGGTGGCTAACAAACACATGAAAAGATGCTCACCATCACTCATTATTAGAAAAATGCAAATCAAAACTACAATGAGATACCACCTCACATGAGTCAGAATGACCATCATCAAAAAGTCTACAAACAATAAATGCTGGAGAGGGTGTGAAGAGAAGGGAACCCTCTTGCACTGTTGGTGGGAATGTAATAAGTCGATACAGTCACTAAGGAAGACAGTATGGAGAGTCGTTAAGAAACTAGGAATAAAACCACCATATGACCCAGGAATCCCACTCCTAGATATGTACCCTGAGGAAACCAAAATGAAAAAGACACATGTACCCCATTGTTCATTGCAGCACTATTTACAATAGCTAGAATGTGGAAGCAACCTAGATGTCCATCAACTCATGAATGGATAAAGAAGTAGTGGTACATATACACAATGGAATATTACTCAGCCATTAAAAAGAACACGTTTGAGTGAGTTCTAATGAGGTAGATGAACCTAGAGTCTATTATACAGAGTGAAGTAAGTCAGAAAGAGAAATACCATATATTAACACACACATACAGAATCTAGAAAGATGGTACTGAAGAACTTATTTGCAGGGCAGCAATGGAGAAACAGATATAGAGAGCAAATTTATGGACATGGGGAGAGGGGAGGAGAGGGTGAGGTGTATGGAGAGAGTAATATGGAAACTTACATTACCATATATAAAATAGCCAATGGGAATTTGCTGTATGTCTCAGGAAACTCAAATAGGGGCTCTGTATCAATGTGGAGGGGTGGGATGAGGAGGGAGATGGGAGGGAGGTTCAAGAGGAAGTGGACATATGTATACCTATGGCTGATTCATGTTGAGATTTGACAGAAAACAAAATTCTGTAAAAAAATTTTTTAAAAAAAGGACAAAGATATTGAGCTATCTAAAAGTGTTACTGAATTCATGATAATATTTTGTAATTTGTTTTTTTTTCAATCAGTATATACTGTATGTAAATAATCAAATAGCAGTAACTGCTGGTTTCATCTAGGACAGTCCTATAAATATAGATCAAGTCTGGACACAGTTGAGGGTACACATTTTTAAGGCGTCTTCAGAAGTTTTCTACTTAACCTAACTGTGGGGGGAGAAGGAGGAAAGGGACCAATGAGTACCTCCAAAACCCATGATGACTGTCCCATTCTCCTTAGCCTCTTCTAGCTTCCCTAGTCTTGGCTGTCCAGGCAGAGTTTAGAGAGGGAGTTCCCTCTACTTGCCCCTCTGTGGGCAAGTACGAGACGTGTGTTCAGGAATGGAAAACTTGAAATTTCCTGCTGAAAAAAAATTTTTCCATGAAGAGGACAGGAGAGGAGAGAAGACCCAGGTCTGAGGAGGTTGCTGATGCCCTTTGAGTTGCACAAGTTAGGCTAGAGAGCCTGTTACCTTTTCAGGTGACTTGGGTAGCCAACTGGGCATGAAGATTTGGGATTAGAAGAGAGATGAGCTTGATACTTAGATTTGGAAACCATCTGTGTGCATGGTAATTGAAAACTTTGGTGGTACATGAGACTACACAGTGGGTGTATATAAGCAAAATTAGAGCCAAAATAGAAACTCGAGTGTTTAGGGACGGGCCGAGGAAGAATAGCCAGCAAAAATGGTAGAAATGTTGAAATTGAAGCAATACAAAGCCCCAGTGATAAGCACTGTGGTGCAGTGATAAGAATATGTGCATTAAAGTCAGATCTGCTGGCTGTGTCGGAGAAGGCAATGGCACCCCACTCCAGTACTCTTGCCTGGAAAATCCCATGGATGGAGATGACTGGTAGGCTGCAGTCCATGGGGTCGCTACGAGTCGGACACGACTGAGCAACTTCACTTTCACTTTTCACTTTCATGCATTGCAGGAGGAAATGGCAACCCACTCCAGTATTCTTGCCTGGAGAATCCTAGGGACGGGGGAGCCTGGTGGGCTGCCATCTTATGGGGTCACACAGAGTCGGACACAACTGAAGCGACTTAGCAGCAGCAGCTGGCTATGTAATGGGCAAATTTCTTAACTTCTCTAGGTCTGTTTCCCCAGCCCAATGTGAAGACAGTCCCTGCGTTAAGGACTGTGTGATGGGGTGAATGAGAATGCAGGAAAGCCTCTGGTTCTATTCAGCAGTGTGTGGATGCTTTGTAGGAGCTAAAGGAAGAATATGATCCCCTAAGAGCATTCTCAGTGCTTAAACCCAAGGTGATCATTATTTGCTTTGCAAAGGCGTTGTGAGATTAGTAACACATAAGCAAAATGTCTCTTATTGTGCCCAGTTAATGCCCAGTCTTGGGACAGAAGAACCCAGGATTCGAATGTCAGAATCAGACCTTTTTCAGTTCAGTTTTGATGTTGGCCTATTCTTGAGCCAAACAGAATTAGACAGTCGGCCCTCAGTATCCACAGGTTCTGCATCCTTGGATTCAACCAACAGATGAAAAATACTGGGGAAAAAATCCAGAAAGTTCAAAAAAGGCCAAACTTGAATTTCCCACATGCTGGCAACTATTTATATAGCATTTACCTTGTATTAGGTATTAAAAAGTAATCTAGAGATGATTTAAGGTATGTGGGAGGATATGCGTAAGTTATATGCAGATTCTATACCATTTTATGTAAGGGACTTGAGCTTGTAAAAATTTTGGTATCTGTGGTGGGGGGCAGGGAGTGACTCTGAGGGACAACTGTATATTATTGCATTTAAACACTATCTTCAAGTCCATTTCTTTGTAAGGAACTTCCTCTGTTAGAAAATGAAACTGAGATCTCCGGCAGTATCACCCTAAACATGGCCATCTCGTCTGATCTCAGAAGCTAAGCAGGGTTGGGCCTGGTTAGTAATTGGATGGGAGAAAATAAAACTGGGGATTACAGATCATATTTTTCCCCTAGAAGAGTAAATTCAAATGTTAAAATATTCATATTTTATGTATGTTCAACTTTGTTTAGAATTGTTCAGTTTCTCAGTTGTGTCTGACTCTTTGCAACCCCTTGGACTGCAGCACACCAAGCTTCTATTTAAAACAAATTTTTAAGTAAACAATAAAGGTAATATGTGAAAATTACATACAGGTATAAAGAATTTCAAACTATACGGAGAGGTATAAAATGAAAAGAAATTCTTTCCCCTCATCCAGTTCCCTTCCCAATAGGTAACCACTGTTAATAATTACATGTTTATAATTCCCATTAACATAAATACTTATATAAGTATATTCTCCCCCCGACACACAACTGGATTAGCACTCTATCTAATATTCTGTTTTCATTGCTTTTAAAATTAACACTATCTCTTGAGGATGTTTTTCATTGACAGAGGTAAAAATTTCTTGTTTTAACAGCTGCAAAGAAATCCTTTATACTTGTGACAATGTACTTAACAACTTCCCATTGATGGATGTTATTTCCAATTTATTAAAAATGCTGTAATGAATACTTTTTCCTTTAAATGAGTTTTTGCATATTTTTGCAGGATAGCTATAGGATAAATTCCTGTTGGATGAAGATGTAAATTACTTGAAAATTTGATATTATTAAACTGCTTTCTGAAGAGGACACTTCCTCCAGTTGGGTGTCCAGACCCTCAGACCCACCCCAATACCATATTGAACTTAAAAGTCTCTGACAGAATAGTAGATAAAAAGGGTCTTGCTTTAATTTCTTTTTAATTGAAGTACGGTTGATTATGGAGAAGGAAATGACAACCCACTCCAGTGTTCTTGCCTGGAGAATCCCAGGGATGGAGGAGCCTGGTAGGCTGCTGTGTATGGGGTCGCACAAGAGTCAGATACGACTGAAGCAACTTAGCAGGAGCAGCAGCAGCATGGTTGATTATAATATTCGTTTCAGGTGTACAACAAAGTGATTCAAAAATTTTTTTCCCTTTTTAAAATTTATTATTATTATTTTTACTTTACAATATTGTATTGGTTTTGCCACACATCAACATGAATCCGTCATGGATATACAGGTGTTCCCAATCTCGAACCCCCCTCCCACCTCTCCCTACTAATGCATATATATGGAGTTTAGAAAGATGATTCAACATTTTTATAGTTTATACTCCATTTAAAGTTATTACAAAATAATGACTATATTTCCCTATGCTGTAGAATATATCCTTGTTGCTTATTTATTTTACACATACTAGTTTCTATCTCTTAATCCCATACCACTCTTGCTCCTCCCTTTTTCCCTCTCCCAGCTAGTAACCCTAGTTTTTTCTGTATCTCTATGAAGTTGTTTTATTATATTCGTTTTAAAGATTCCACTATAAAATATACTTTAATTAAATTAAAGAACACTTTAATTATAAGACTAGATATTTAAATTATATATTGGCTATTTTAATTTATATTTCTGTTTCTGTGCTTTGCTTTTTTTCCTCTTTTTAAAAACAATTTATTTAAGAATCATGTTGATCTTGTTGATTTGTAACACCGTTATGAAGGAAGTTAACTCATTATCATCCTTGGCAAATATTTTTTACAAAATAATTTTGTACTTCAAATTTGTTTATAGTCCTTTCCCCTGCAGGACTTATAACTTTTTTTTATTCATGTATTATCAATCTTTTCCTTCATAGCTTCTGCACTTGAAGATTTCTAAAAAATTCAATAGTGTCTTTTCTTGGAGCTTTACTTTTATGTTAGTGCTACTAAGCAGCCCTCCTCATGCCCACACTCACCGGCCTCAGCACTCGGCACACTTCCTGGAGGATCTGCTCCTGGTTCTTCACCGAGCAGAGCACCAGGGTGCAGACCACCACATCCATGGAGCCTGTGGCCACCTGATGCATGTTCTCCCCGGCAGCCACTATGAAGCGCTCAAACTGCAGGTGTCGGTTCTGGGCAATGCTCTTGATCAAGAACTTCTCAAAGTTGGGGTTGGGATCAACACAGGTCACCTGGCATCCAGAGGGGTAGAACTTGAAGTTGGCCCCCGTGCCACAGCCCAGCTCCAGCAGGGAGAATTTCCCAGAGGGGCCTGTGAACTCCCGCAGGTTGCTGAAGAGCTCCTGCTTCTTGCTCTCCATCTGTTTGTTGTACATCACAGTGAACCTCGCCAGGAAGTAGGGGAACCACTGTTTGCATATCCGGTTCCACAAGCCCAGAAAGTCCAGCAGGTACATGGGAAATGCCAGGATGCAGACGGCCAGCCGGAGGATAAAAATGGTAAGCGCCATCACTCAGAAGAGAAGGAAACAGATCAGCGGTCAAAGGTCTGGCTCCTTTAATTGCAGGAAGTAGGTTTCTGGCCACACTCCAGAGCCAATCAGCTGCAGAGGAAAGAAGAACTGGCTGTGCTGGAAATACACAGCTGAAGTCAGATCTCGGGCAAGAGACCTGTTTTATCCAGTTAATAGATGTTTGGCAGAAATTGCCTAATGGCTTATTTTTCATGAAGTAAATGAGAAGGTTCCCAGCTTTTCCTTAGAAGGAAAGCTGATTACAGCCCCTTATTCCTGCTTGGAGACTACTGCTGCAGTTTTAAATGCAGAGTGTACTCACAGCTGCTGCTCTCCCCTCTCTCCTAAGAAAACAGAATCTGTGGGTGGAGCTTGGTTAAAACACAGCAGAAGGCTGTTGGTAAACCCCATTTATTACTCGGTGCCCTGACCTACTTCTGTTCCATCCTGCCCACCTCTGCCTCATTTTTAAAAAAAAGAAGTGAAAGCACATGCCTGTCTGGTCACAGCAAGAGTTTTCCCTTTTGCATTCTAGGCAGAGGTTCTAAGATGTTCATAACTGCACAGTGGGATTATTTTTAAGTCACTGTTTTGGGCTGCCCATCTTTTAAAGGGCAAGTTTCACCTTCAACCTGTGCCAAATTACTACATTACTGAATGAACTTAACGGAGAAGGCAATGGCACCCCACTCCAGTACTCTTGCTTGGAAAATCCCATGGACGGAGGAGCCTGGTAGGCTGCAGTCCATGGGGTCGCTAAGGGTCAGACACGACTGACTAAGCGACTTCACTTTCACTTTTCACTTTCATGCACTGGAGAAGGAAATGGCAACCCACTCCAGTGTTCTTGCCTGAAGAATCCCAGGGACAGGGGAGCCTGGTGGGCTGCCGTCTATGGGGTTGCACAGAGTCGGACACGACTGAATTACATAAAAATAGTCCCCAGAATATTCACTTTTGGGAACCTAAGGTGTTAAGAAAATATTTTCAGACATCCATCTGTTTTTAACAAGAAAGCCTGGGCCTTAGGGTGTTCAGAAAACACAGAAATGCTCAAAAATAATGGAAATGTTTACTTATTAAAACCTTGTGATGGACACGGGGAGTGTTTTGTTTCATTATACCTTATACCCAATACATATTTTATAAATCTGTGCTCCATCTTAACAGCTTGCTTGAGGTAGAATTAACATATAATGAACTACACATATTTAAGCTGTATCATTTGGTTAAATTCTGGCCATGTATACACACATGAAATCATTGCTTCAGTCAAGGTAATGAACATATCAATCACACTCCCTGCCTCCCAAATACCTCTTGCTCCTTTGTGATCCCTCTTTCCTGCCCTCCACATTTCCAGGCCACCACTGATCTGTTTTCTGTCACTGGAGGTTAGTTTGCCTTTCCTATAGTTGGGCTTACAAGAATCTGCCTGCAATTCCTGGTTCAATACCTGGTTGATTCCTGGGTGATGATCCTCTGGAGAAAGGATAGAGTACCCATTCCAGTATTCTTGGGTTTCCCTAGTGGAATGTGGGAGACCTGGGTTTGATCCTTGGGTTGGGAAGATCCCCTGGAGGAGGATGGCAACCCACTCCAGGATTCTTGCCTGGAGAATCTCCATGGACCTGGGTCCTGGCAGGCTACAGTCCATGGGGTCGCAAAGATTTGGACATGACAGAGCGACTAAGCCCATACACATACATCCTATGATTTTATGTTAATTGGAATCATACAATATCTACTTTTATTGCCTGGTTTCTTTCATCTAGCATAAGTAAGAGTCATTCATACTGTTGTATGTATCCATTGATTTTCCACTGAGTAGTATTCTATTGTATGGATCTATAACAGTTTGTTTATCTACTCACCTGAATTTGATGGATAATTGAGTTGTTAACAGTTTTCATAGCTTATTACAGTAACTTATTACAAATGAAGCTACTGTGGGGACTTCTCCAGTGGTCCAGTGGTTAAGAACCCTCCTTTGCAATGCAGGGGACTCAGGTTCGATCCCTAGCTGGGAAACTAAGATCCCACATGCTGCATAGCATCTACGCTATGCTACGCTAAGTCACTTCAGTCGTGTCCGACTCTGTGTGACCCCATAGACGGCAGCCTATCAGGCTCCTCCGACCCTGGGATTCTCTAGGCAAGAACACTGGAGTGGGTTGCCATTTCCTTCTCCAATGCATGAGAGTGAAAAGTGAAAGTGAAAGTCGCTCAGTCGTGCCCGACCCTTAGCGACCCCATGGACTGCAGCCCAGCAGGCTCCTCCGTCCATGGGAGTTTCCAGGCAAGAGTACTGGAGTGGGGTGCCATTGCCTTCTCCGCATAGCATCTAAGCCCCTGAAAAGTTGTTGCTGAGCCGTGAAAGATGATGGGATTCTTGGCCTCTCTAGGAGAAGTATTCAATCTGGGGCCATGACGAGGCTTGATTGTTCAGAGCTTTTGTGTAATAAAGTTTTATTAAAGTATAGAAGAGATAGACAAAGCTTCTGACATAGACATCAGAAGGGGGCAGAACGAGTGCCCCCCTGCTAGTCTTTAGCTAGATGTTATATAGCTAAAAGTGAAAGTCGCTCAGTCGTGCCCGACCCTTAGCGACCCCATGGACTGCAGCCCAGCAGGCTCCTCCGTCCATGGGAGTTTCCAGGCAAGAGTACTGGAGTGGGGTGCCATTGCCTTCTCCGCATAGCATCTAAGCCCCTGAAAAGTTGTTGCTGAGCCGTGAAAGATGATGGGATTCTTGGCCTCTCTAGGAGAAGTATTCAATCTGGGGCCATGACGAGGCTTGATTGCTCAGAGCTTTTGTGTAATAAAGTTTTATTAAAGTATAGAAGAGATAGACAAAGCTTCTGACATAACATCAGAAGGGGGCAGAAAGAGTGCCCCCCTGCTAGTCTTTAGCTAGATGTTATATAGCTACCGCTGCTGCTGCTGCTAAGTCACTTCAGTCGTGTCCGACTCTGTGCGACCCCATAGACAGCAGCCCACCAGGCTCCCCTGTCCCTGGGATTCTCCAGGCAAGAACACTGGAGTGGGTTGCCATTTCCTTCTCCAGTGCATGAAAGTGAAAACTGAAAGTGAAGTCGCTCAGTCGTGTCTGACCCTTAGCGACCCCATGGACTGCAGCCTACCAGGCTCCTCTGTCCATGGGATTTTCCAGGCAAGAGTACTGGAGTGGGTTGCCATTGTATAGCTACTAGCAGTCTGCTAATTAGAGAAAGGAAATGTCTCAAAACTCAGAGACTGATACTAGGCCCCTCACCCACAACATGCATTTTGAGATAACAATGGCACAAGGTGAGATGTCCCAGGCCATTAAATGATTGACATGAATTTTGAAGCGAGGCAGGTTTCCAAGCAAACAAAGTCTCATTAATGTAGCTTAAGAGAACATTTGCATGAGTAAAACATACTGGTTTGTCAAAGTCTGTTCTTAGGTGGAACTAGAAGACAGTCTAGGGTAAATACATAGTTCATTAACATAGCTTAAGACAGATATTTCCATAAGAAAAATGCATTGGTTAGCTCAAGGTTTGAGAAAAGTTAAGTTCAGGTGGAATCATGTGTCATCATGGCAACACAGATCTTAAAAGAAACCTCTTTTTAAATTTATATAGAGAAGGGGAGGGCTTCCCTCATAGCTCAGTTGGTAAATCATCTACCTGCAATGCAGGAGACCCGAGTTCAACTCCTGGGTTGGGAAGATCCCTTGGAGAAGGAAATGGCAACCTGCTCCAGTATTCCTGCATGGAGAATCCCTTGGACAGAGGAGCCTGGCAGGCTACAGTCCATGGGGATGCAAGAGTCAGACACTGTTGTAGCCATGCGTTCCAGGAAACAAACTCACTCAGAAGGACAATAGTGGAGTGCAATTTATTAACCAGCGGGCCCAAGGCAGAGTCTCCTCTTAGCCAAGGACCCTGGCCAGTTTTTGTGAAAACCTTGTATATCCTAAGTGTACTTGCTCAAATCCACCTCCCCAAATTCCTTGAAACTAGTCTGGACAAGGTAAAAGAGAGATACGATCGAAGTTAACCCATGATCCATGTGTCACAAGACTAGATGAACAGTGGATATTTATCAATAGGACTGTGGTCATATCCCGATCAACATAATGGAATTCACCACTTTGTTCTGTTACAGAGATAATTAGCATATTCTTTTAGGCAACAGAGAGTCCAAGTCCAAGTCCTGAGGCTCTTTTATCAGGGCGGGGGTGGGGGGATCTGGTTTTCCATTGGTGTGCCCACTTCTGTAGATACCGGGCACAAAGTTCAGAGTCCACTGGGAGGGTGACCATGCATGTAGCCTAGTGTTCTCAGCCTGGCCTAAGATGCAGTCCAGCTCTGTTTGCTCCTTCAGCACGACTTAGTGACTGCACCACCACCACCACCAAAGGAGATTAAAAACACTAACACCGTTTGTTTCCTCCTCCTGCTTAAGAGAGAGAAAAGATGTCTGACGCTTGCAGCCTGTTTCTTCTGTTTGGAGACCCCTAGCCTTCCTGCCTGTTATTCTCTCACCCCCACACCACAGCTACTGAACCTGAGTGCTCTAGAACCCACAGGAAAATACCATTAAAAACCCAACCCACTCCAGTACTCTTGCCTGGAAAATCCCATGGACAGAGGAGCCTGGTGGGCTACAGTCCATGGGGTCACAAAGAGTCGGACACGACTGACTGACTTCACTTTCACTTTTCACTTTCATGCATTGGAGAAGGAAATGGCAACCCACTCCAGTGTTCTTGGGTGGCTTGGGTTTGACCAATATGGTCAAACATATATATTTTTTTAAGTTAAGCTACTGTGAACATTAATGTAAAAGCCTTTGTATGGACATATGCTTCCATTTCTCATGGATAAATTTCTTTAATAGAATGTAAGTGTCACATGGTAGGTTATGTTTACCTCTTAAAGAAAAATGCCAAACTCTTTTCCAAACTGATTGTACCACCAACAGTGTATGAGAGATTGAGTTGCTCCACATCCTTACCAACACTTGGTGTGGTCATCCTTTTAATTGTAGGCATCCTGAAATGTGCCTAGTGGTCCCTCGTTGTTGTTTTAATTTTCATCTCCCAGATGATTAATGATGTCAAGCATCTTTTGATGAGCTTATTTGCCATCCATGTGTCTTGTTCAGAGTGTCTGTTCAAATCTTTTGAACACTTTTTTTTTAAATTGCGTTTTTGGCCATGCTGAATGGAATGCAGGATCTTAGTTCCCCAGCTAGGGGTTGAGGCTACATCCCCTGCAGTGGAAGTGCATCCTAACCACTGGACTGCCAAGGAATCCCCTGAACATGTTAAAATTGGGTTATTTTCTTATTATGTGGTTGAGAAATCTTGTATCAAATCATGTATGTATGTAATGTCATGTGTCAAATATCTGATTTGCAAATGTTTTCCTACTCTGTAGCTTGTGTTTTTAATGGTATTTTCAGAAGTGCAGAAATTTCTTTCTTCTGGCATCCTCATCTGGTTTTGGTATCAGAATAATGCTGTCCTTGTGAAATGAATTTGGAAGCATTTCTTCCCCTTCTATTTCTCAGAAGAGTTTGAAAATTCTTGGTATTAATACTTATACATATTTGATAGAGTTCAGTATTGAAGTCCTCTAGTCCTACACTTTTATTTGTTGGATAATTTTTGATTACTGATTTAATCTCCTTACTAGTAATCTGTCCAGAGAAGGCAATGGCAACCCACTCCATTACTCTTACCTGGAAAATCCCATGGATGGAGGAGCCTGGTAGGCTGCAATTCATGGTGTCATGAAGAGTCGGACACGACTGAGTGACTTCACTTTCACTTTTCACTTTCATGCATTGGAGAAGGAAATGGCAACCCACTTCAGTGTCGTTGCCTGGAGAATCCCAGGGATGGCGGAGCCTGATGGGCTGCCGTCTATGGGGTCGAACAAGTCGGACACGACTGAAGCGACTTAGCAGCAGGAGCAGCAGCAGCAGTAATCTGTCTCATAACCTTCTAGTAATATACACCAAGGCTGTATATTGTCACCCTGCTTGATAACTTATATGCAGAGTACATCTTGAGAATGCCGAGTTGGGTCAATCACAAACTGGTATCAAGTTTGTCAGGAGAAATATCAATAACCTCAGATATTCAAATGATACCACTCTAATGGCAGAAAGTGAAGAGGAACTAAAGAGCCTCTTGATGAAAGTGAAAAAGGAGAGTGAAAAAGCTGGCTTAAAACTCATCATTCAAAAAACTAAGGTCATGGCCTCTGGTTCCATGACCTCATTGCAAATAGATGGGGAAAAAGTGGAAGCAGTGACAGATTTTATTTTCTTAAGCCCCTAAATCACTGCAGATGGTGACTGCAGCCATGATAAAGAAGGAATTCATAGGGCCCGGACTCCATCTTAGGCCTTTTCATGCTGATCATGCTCGGCCACCTTTCCAATGGACTCTGAACTGTGTTTAGTGCCTATGAAAACAACAACAGAAGAATAAGACCCCCTCCAGACAGGGGAACCTTGAAGATTGTATCTAGGTTACTCATCACCTAAGAGAAAACATACACTAATCAGCCCTTCCTCCAGATGGGCCATAAATTTTTCTGTATCAATTGGAGTGTAACCTCAGGTTTATTGATTATTGGCTAATTGTTTGTTTGAGGACATGAGCACATAGCATGTGAATCATGGGGTTATTGGGATTGTATTTTCCTTGGTTTATGTAAGTCTCAAGGAATTTGGAGTGGTGGGTTCAGACACATACACATGGGGTATAAAAGATTTTCCCAAATGCTGGTCAGGGTCCTTGGCTAAAAGGAAACTCTGCCTTCGGCCCACGGGTGTAATAAACTGCACTCCACTATCTGCATTATCCTTCTGAGTGAGTTTGTTTCACGGAACGGGTGGCTACAACAATGAAATTAAAAGATGCTTGCTCCTTGAAAGAAAAGCGATCACAAACTGAAGTGAAGTCGCTCAGTCGTGTCCGACTCTTTGCGACCACATGGACTGTAGCCTACCAGGCTCCTCCATCCATGGGATTTTCCAGGCAAGAGTACTGGAGTGGGTTGCCATTTCCTTCTCCAGGGGATCTTCCCAACTCAAGGATCGAACCCTGGTCTCCCACATTGCAGGCAGATGCTTTAACCTCTGAGCTACCAGGGAAGCCCATCACAAACCTATACAGCATATTAAAAAGCAGAGACTTTTTTTGTTTTTTGTTTTTTGTCACCAAACATCCATCTAGTCAAAGCTGTGGTTTTCCATTAGTCATGTATGGATGTGAGAGTTGGACTATAAAGTAGGCTGAGCACCAAAGAATTGATGCTCATGAATTGTGGAGCTGGAGAAGACTCTTGAAGGTTCCCTGGAATGCAATGGGATCAAACTAGTCAGTCCTATAAGAAATCAACCCTGGGTATTCAGTGGAAGGACTCATGCTAAAGCTCCAATCCTTTGGCCACCTGATGTGAAGAACTGACTCACTGAAAAAGACTGATGCTGGGGAAGATTAAAGGCAAAAGGAGAAGGCTGTGGCAGAGGATGAGATGGTTAGCTAGCAACACTGACTCAAAGGACATGAATTTGAGCAAACTTTGGGATACAATGAAGGACAAGGAAGCCTGACATGCTGCAGGCCATGGGGTCTCAAAGAATCATACACGACTTAGCAACTGAACAACAGTAAAGTATCTGTTCAGATTTTCTATTTCTTTCTGATTCAGTCTTGGTAGGTGGTATGTTTCTAGGAATTTATTTCGGTTATTAACAAGTTTGTTGGCTCAAAGTAGTGTCTTATAGTTCTTTGTATTTCCATGGTGCCAATTGTTAAGTCTTCTCTTGCATTTCTGATTTTGTTTATTTGGGTCCTTTTTTTCTTAATGAGTGTAGCTAAAGTTTTGTCTATTAAATATTTTTTTTAAAAAAAGAGTACTTAGTTTCATTGATCTTTTCTATTGTCTTTTTAGTCTTTGTTTTATTTGTTCCACTCTGATCTTTATTATTTACAAAGACCTTCTGTTAGGTCGTTAGAATAGGGAACAGGAGTCCAGAATGGCAGTGGCTAAAAGACAAGGGAAAAGCTCACAAAAATAGAACAAAGGAAGGTCCGAGGACCAGAGTGAGGACCTCAGGTAGAACAAACAGCACTCCTGGCTAGCCCAATTTACACAGAGCAGGCCCAGGGGGAAGAAAAAGACAGAGGAGCCAAAGGGCTGGGGCCTTCTCTTCTCTTCGTCTCTCTCAGTAGGCATGCCCTCACGCCTCGAGGATGTATTTTCCAAATAAAACTGAGCTGTAACACCAATCTGTCTAAGAGCTGTAACACGGTCAGTCCGAGACCCGAGAGCTATAACACAATCTGTTTGAGAGCTGTGACACGCAGAGGGCTTTAAGTCCCTCGCTTCAAATTTTTGTTGAGATGAGACAGAACCAAGGAGATTACAGTCCTCTGATACTTCCTTATGCTAACTTTGATCTTAATTTGTACTGCTTTTTTTAGTTTCTTGAGGTATAAAATGAAGTTATATGAAAATTTTCTTGTTTCTTAAGGTAGGCATCTATCATTTTAAACTTGCCTCTTAGAATTGCTTTTTCTACATCCTATAAGTTATCAGTCAGTTCAGTTCAGTCACTCAGTCGTGTCCAACTCTTTGCGACCCCATGAATTGCAGCACGCCAGGCCTCCCTGTCGATCACCAACTCCCGGAATTCACTCAAACGCACATCCATCAAGTCGGTGATGCCATCCAGCCATCTCATCCTCGGTAGTCCCCTTCTCCTCCTGACCCCAATCCCTCCCAGCATCAGGGTCTTTTCCAATGAGTCAACTCTTTGCACGAGGTGGCCAAAGTATTGGAGTTTGAGCTTTAGAATCAGTCCTTCCAATGAACACCCAGGACTGATCTCCTTTAGGATGGACTGGTCGGATCTCCTTGCAGTCCAAGGGGCTCTCAAGAGTCTTCTCCAACACCACAGTTCAAAAGCATCAGTTCTTCAGCGCTCAGCTTTCTTCATAGTCCAACTCTCACATCCAACATGACCACTGGAAAAACCATAGCCTTGACTAGAAGGACCTTTGTTGGCAAAGTAATGTCTCTGCTTTTTAGTGTGCTGTCTAGGTTGGTCATAACTTTCCTTCCAAGGAGTAAGCATCTTTTAATTTCATGGCT